>CAKKLC010006565.1:392-26629 GCA_918559645.1 Ceratonova shasta | reverse complement strand
GATCATTTTAATATTAAATTTGAATTTTGAGTTTTCTTTATAATTTTTAGTAAAACCAGAACTTTGAATTTGACGCCAAACTATTTGGCCTAAATAAAATGAGTAGCAATAGATATAAATGTTTTTGTATGCTTGTTTAAATGCAGAAAAAGATGCTTTTTCAAAATCTAATATTAAATTTTTATTTTCTAAATTTACTTCTTTGAAATCTTTAGCCAATTTAAAATCTTCAAATAAGAGTTAATATTCTTTTTTTTCATTAAACAAAATATTAATGGTTTAAAACTACCTTGAATTTTACTTTGAAATGTAAAAAGCTGTTCAAATTGATTTTGAACTGATCTGAAGGTTCCATCGCATAATATAATTGAATTAAATTTTAAATGTTTGAAATTCATATGTGTACTGAAGATCAAAACCCTTTCAATATCATCCATTCCAGAATCAAACTGTAAAAACTGATTTCCGCTTTTTGTTTTTAAAAGTTCATGTGGAATATCATATGCATTAGATAAAGTAACATTTTCTTTTTTCCTAAATTTAGTAACTTGATCAACAAGATATTTATAATTAAATCCATAATTTGAAGGGTTTTCATCATCAACAGAATTGAGAACAACATTTCTTGAAAATTCCTGATAATCTAGAGATCTTTTTTTAATTTTTTCATGCAAAATAACATGGTCAAATTTTTTATCATTTTTAATATGATTGTGATCAGTACTATTGGTATAATTATTTTTAATATCAGTATAAAGAAAGGCTTTACAGGTTTTTTGATTGCACCTCCAAGATTTTATATTAGCATTGGTGCGACTCAAATAATAGAAATAGACATCATATGCTATTTTATCCTTGCCTCTATTGCTTTTTATAATATATTTGGAAAAATTCATCATTTTAATGTTAAAAAAATATTTTGTGCGGAAAAAGCGTAAATTCCGCGCTGCGCGAAATCTGCGGTTAACGTGATTATAAAAAAACTTTTAATGGTCTAAGATGATCTGCACAGACGTTTTTTACAAGAAAGAACCAGGCAATCAAAAATAACACATTATTTAGTTTTTGATTAATAAAAATTAGGATCTAGATTTTTTTAAGACACTGAAAAAATTGTTCGCTTTAACAGAATATATTTCGTGGTTCCGATATAATTCGTCTTAAACGACTTATACTGTATTTTGTTTCCTTAGTTTCTGATCGAAGCTGCTACTTTGATTTTAACAATAGTCAAAGTTTGTAGACCAGGTTCAGTTATTTGGAGCGATGAGTGGAGAACTTATAGGGAAATCATAATTTATAATTTTGATCATCAAACTGTTAACCACCGTTTCAATTTTTTTAAACACAAAATGGGTTCAATTCTCAAACAGTTGAGTAGCTTTGGAATAACCTGAAAAAATGATTTAAAAAATGATGGGTATAAGTTTGCAGTCGTTAAAGGCCACTATTTTTGAATTGATATGAAAAGATAATGTTGAAAAGAGAAAATTTAGAAAATTTGTTTGACTTCATTTTTAATTAAAAAATTTTATTAAATTAATTTATTTATATTCAACATTTTATCATTATTATTAAGGAAAAAGGTACCATTTTTTAAATAGGGGAAAAAATTATTAGATGAAAATTATTTATTAAGTTATGTCAGGTCATATTGAGATATAACTTAATTTTATATTAAATTTTTATAAATAAATTACAATATTTAAACTCTTTTAAACAATTTTACCAATAAATCCTATATTTATCAAAAGAAATTTGAAAAATTTAAGATTAATATAATATTCAAAACTTATATCTTATTTCAAAATAACAGATTTTATGTTTTCTAGATAAATACAAAAGTTACATGGTAATTTCCATACAAAACATAAATTGATTATAAACACCTCATGAATCTTAAAAATTTTTTTTTAAAAGAGCTTTTTACAAAAAAAAATTTATTGCAACAAAATAATGGAGTTTAAAACCTTTAAAATAGCCTCATTATTTAATAAGTTTTTAATAAAACAAATATTTGTACGAAATTTTTATGATGAAAGCCAAAGTATTTATAAAGGGTTTAATCTTATCATTTAAAAATTTTGAGTTAAATTGTAGAATCTAAAAATACTGAATTTAGTGTGATAAGCTATCGAACACTTTAAAGGTTTTTTAACATAATAGGTTAATTAATAATCTGCCTGCAGTAAGATATAAAGTTTTAAAGGATTTAATCTTGATGATAATCTTTTAATATCAGACCAAATAATTATCCAGTAAGCTTGACTGCAGAACAGATGAATAAAATTGATTTATTAGACATTAATATCAAGCAATATATAGGAAAACAAAGATGAAACTACATAAAAGATTTTGAAATCTTTAAATTTATTAATCTAAGTGAAAAATTCATTCATCATTTGACTTTTTACTGTTACATCAGTTAATTAATTTTTCTAAATGTGTTTTTGGGAGAATAAACTTTACTTACAATTTCTTACTCAACTTTTGTCTTAATCTTTAATTGTATTTTAATTTTAATTTGCATTTGATAATCATATGTATTGGAATGTTTATATTAAGGATCAAAAGTATATATCAATTTTTTGTTGTATTAAATATTTGGGCAAAAAATAAAATTCAGAAATTCATTTTATTGTTCCTGGTATGTTGTTAAACATGAAGCAACATTAGAAACTTCCATAACTCAATTAAGCATTAAGTTTTTTAAATATTCTTCAAAATTGAATGCAATTAAATTACTGGGAACATTTTCTCTTAATTCATGTCATAGTCGTCTAATGATGTTAGTGTGTATGGTTATATCTACTTCATCTACAATTTTTTTACTATGATTAATTGTTTGGTGTTCATAGAATAATGATAATCTGTTATAAACCTCGTCGTGAATCTGTAATGATTCGTGTTCCTGTTAAAACATACATTACAATAAAATTATTTTAAATCTGCGCTTCTAACCAAAGTTGCTTAATAGAAAACTTGTTAAGTTTCTCTAAAAATCCCCGCCACAATCCAATAAAGTTGTCTACCTAAACGTCGACCTATCTTCTTTCTATTAATGTACAAATGAGCTTTGTCGATTTCAACTGTCATATTTGGACCAGCTATTTGTATGGCTCTCAAATTTAAGTAAAGTCTAGTAAAAGATCTACTAATTCTGTGGTTTTACTCGACTACTGTCGGTACAGATACACCTATATAAGCAGATTTCTTCTGCAACTAGCTTCATTGCGTAGTAGTATAAGATACGCATAATTTAACTTATTTTAAGACAAGAATTTTAAAAAATAGTTCAATCAAAAAATTCTTCTTACACCTGCACGATCTACAATTACACCTAATCTGTGAGAAAACATCATGTTGCATCTTGGAACGATCCTTCATCATATTTCCTTGACACAATTCAAATATCATAAAAGGTTCACTGACAAGACCAACCTCAATTGATAACTTTCATCTTCTGTTGTAGTCCTTATTACATACTCAGACATTTTCATCATTGGGCCAAAAAAAAAATAAAAAATTTGTTTTGACCCTAACTTTTAAATACTACCGAAATATCTTTTATTTATTTTTAGAGAATTAATCTTTAAGAGTTGTTGAAGTAAGGATATTGATTTTTCTAACAGATTATTACAACAGTAACAATAAGGCACCTTATGTCGTAATTACAGTCTACAACGTAATTCATTTTTTTTTTGAAATTATTACGGACATTTGCGGTCTGGTTTTGACAATATAGTAAGATTCTACATTTTGCGTTTAAAATATGGTTTGTTGTGCTATTTGATCGGCTAATAGTACTTCAGCTTAACTTTTTGTTCATCGAAAGGAAATTCTTCGATTTAACACTATTTTTGTTTATAAATCTATTTATGTTTTATAATTTGAAAGTTGGATTAGAATCAGGAACAGTTAAAATACACTATTTTTTTATTTGACTAAAAAAGTAAAAATCTTTCAATTCACTCTGTAATTTTCTGTTCTTATCTTCAATCCTTCTTTTCTTAAAACAATTCTTTTTCCAGACATAATCAATCTGTTTTTTTTAATATATTTTTTTAGAATAAATAACTGATATAAATACATAAGTAGAAAGTCGCAATATGTAACTTTAATAAATAAACAAACGCCTCTAAATATTACACAGTTTACATCCAAAGTGAATTACAGACTTCACTAAGCGTAACTAATTTTATAAAATAATATGTATAAATATTTTTAAATAAACTCACAGAATTTTTAACAAATATCATTTTTTTGTTCGAATGAATTTCATAGTGGTATTTACACACTCACTATGAAACTTTTTCAAATTTTTATTTATATGCGAATTATTTTTGCTTGTTTTGTTAGATTTATTTATGAAATAATGCAAAATATTTGAGTGGAAAGATGCAAAAATCAATTTAGACCCAGAAAATCTTCAACTGTGGGGTATATTGCAGCTTATTGATCTAAATTATATTTTTAAATTATTAATTCTATAAATCTATTTTCAGATTTTTTAGAGTAAGGAAGCATAAACCAAATTATTAAAAAAATTTTGATTATTTTCTATTAGAACAATTATCCATAAAGCTTATAAAAATGAGTAGTTACTTCAGATCTTTTACAATAAATCTCAATAAATAAATAATTTTCTAGATATGATGATATCATTTTAGTTATTTTATACTTAGAATAATTATATTTTCTTTTAAAACACCCATGAAAACTTGGGTTTTATTTGAACTCTACATTTATCAATAAATCTATTGTTAAACCCTTCATATTTTTTTCAGGCGTTTCTCATTATTAAAATTTGTTAACTTTAAAAAAACATTACAATTTGAAATTATATATGATTAAGATCTTTTAAAGAATAAATTTAATTAAATTTAAAATAAAAACTAAAAAATAAGGATTTTGAAGTCTTAAAGATTTCTACTATTTAAAACCATGATTAAATAGTATAATATATGTTTCTACGTTATAAAAAAAATTAATGTTGGATTGTATTACTTTACAAAAAATTTTGCTTTGAATAAAAATCTTTTATCTTCCTATTAAAAACTCAATTATTAGCAGTTAAATTTCTAAAATATTATACCACTATATGAAACCGATTCTGCTGGAAGAAAATTATTTTTTAATCATTAATGATTGATTTAATCGTAGAATTCTGGTAAAAAATTATTCGATATTTGATTAATCAAATGCCTATTTTAATTTTTATTCCTATTATGATGATGGATGTAAATATTTACAATATTAATGTTCCGCATTATAACATTCGTATTATTGAGCTTCTAATTTATTCACTGGGTGACAATTTATAATAGAGATGTTATAAATCAAAAACATAAGGTTACTTTTGAGTTAAGAAATCCATTAATTTAAAAAAGAATACAGTTAATCATTAAATTAATAATTAAATCGGTATTTTTTAGGGTAAAATTTAAAAGTACCATAAAATACAATTTAAACCAATTCTTGTTGTATTTAAAAACAATATATTGCCTAAAGTAAGCATTTCGCACTCAATTTGCCTATTTCAGTTACGTGTAAAATTTATATCTATAGACTGAAATTTTTTAGAAAATACCCTCTTATTAAAGAAAGTAAAAAGTATAAAACTTATTTGATTATATCTAAAAATTTAGATCAATTGTATTCAAGTATTTAAACAGATATCATCTTTATTCAAGTATCTGTTTTGACAAATAAACTTTTTATAATATCTATAATATAATCAAAGAATTGAATAACCACTATTTAAAGGTAATCAGAGAGTTTGTTTGACAAAATTTTTAATTAAAATTGTACCTCAATAAAAAATGAAAAGTACCTGAAATAAAGATGGTTTTTAGGTTTAAAAAGTTATTATTTTTATAATTTTGTTCGTATTAGAAATTATAAAAATGTAACTATCATTGTAGATATTTGAATTTTAAATTTAAATTTAATACCCAAAGCACTTGATACAGTTACCTATTTACACAACTTATTTACTAATTATAAAACTTGATATATTTATTTGTGCAAGTCTTAAAAATTAAATCCTACAGGGGTGATTTGTTATTTCAATTTTTTAGTACACAAATTCAAAAATTATAAATATTTCCAATCACGGTACTTTATATTATATATTAGTTATGTATTATTCTTTATTTAATTTTTTCTAATATAAGTATAATAATTGCATTATTCCTTTATAAACATTAAATATGATGGCTAATCATGATAAATATTTTCATTTTAAGAAGCAATTATAAAGAAATTAATGAATTTTTCCTTCGTTTAGCTGAATAAATAAATTTAAAATTTATTATAAATACCATTAAATGAATATTAATTTTTTTTATTTAGATCATGAGACTCTTATAGTAGAATATTATTTACAAAACACAAAAATAAGTATTTATAGTTAAAAAGTTTTCAATAATAGACTTTTCTGAGATAAAAAATTTTAATATAAATGTACCATTATTAAAAAGTTGATCTTTGCGATGATATCGAAACATGCTGATTATTGTTTTATCAATGTCCCTGTATCATGAACGGATATATCCATTAAATTAATCAAGGAAATTTGAATAGTATACTTACAAAAAAGTAATATTTTTTTATTATAAACTAAAATATACTATAAATATTGTTCAGCTTGATGAATCCAGTGTTTTCGAGTTGATAAAACATTTTTAATGTATGTTGGAGTAAAATTGAGAATTTGGATATAATATAATGTGATAAAAAATTGATCTTTGTAATATTAAAAGTCAGAAAAACCAATACCCATATAATTATAATACAACAATATATTATTCCAAATACTTAAATTATTTTAAATTTCTGGGTTGACAATGTTTTTTTAAGCAAGTGATGGACAAAGTCAAGCCCTTTGAATAGGTTAATATTTCATGCTTAGATTTTATAACGTGGATAGTTTATGGATCATTATAATTACGATTTTACGGTAGAAAAGTATAAATTATTTTCTATTCAGTAAAATAATAGATTTATAATTTATATGTTAATAAAATAGCCGTATAATTCATTTATCAGAATATACAGGTAGCAAACATGATGAAAGAAGACGCACTTTGCTAAGGGTATTAAACTTAGTCAAAATTTGCAGACTATTACAGAGCGAGCATCATGTTTTACGCTAATTTTTTATCTTTTCCTCGTTTCAAAACGCATTAAACTTTATATTCATATTTGTTTTAAAAAAACCTGCACTTATGAGTAAGTGATATAAAAACGAAGAATCAAATATTAATTTCGCCTATTTAATAAAAGGTGTGACTAGAAACACTGATCCGACTCCGTTTTACGAGGTTTTTGAAAAATTTTAACACCACCTTTATGATCAGAAATTTATACACTAGACTTTAATAAAACTTACCTGAAAAAAAAATTTAGTAGTCTCAAGACTCAGAACATTTTTCTTACTCAATGCGGTTTAATTAGAAATAGTAGATAAGGCACTAAATGTAAAGATGCAACATCAATGAACTATGCGAAAAAACAAGATCAATTGATGGATATCTCTGGATATGTACACGTCCATGCGCACATTCAAAGAGTATAAGAGTAGATTCTTCATTCAATCTAAAAAATATGTATCAAAGACGATATTTAATATACTATATTAAGAAAGTATCTATGGAAGAGATAGCATATGAACTACAAATAAACCACAAAACTATTTATTTTTATTGTGATTTGATAATAAAAAACCATCTTTAAATATGTTTAATTTTTAAATTTTTGAATAGAAGGATTGAATTTGGATGGAACTTTTAAGATAGTAGAAAATGACAAAAGTTTATTTTTCAAATCTAAATACAATAGGAGTCACCATTAGTACTGTGCGACAAAATAAATTGTAGATTAAATCTTGATATAGTATTTGAGATATCAAAATATATTTGAACCTTTTTGCAATTTTCGCCAAAATGTACGCAAGATCTGGATAAACAAATTTATGTCGATAATTTACGATTTTAGCAAATCCAAATCGATCTAATACGTCTTGTTTTTTTTTTGTTTATTTGTTGGAAAAGAATGACACAAATTTCTAATTTATATGACCATGATACCTTTTTTCACTCAAACGTCGCCATTACATTATCTTAAAAATTCAAAAAATAAAAACGATATTCGAGAAAAGTTTAGTTTTGAACTATTTTTACTGAAATAAAATCCACCGTGGACATATTATTGGAATATGCAAAAGAGAGAAATGTCCAAGTTCAACAGTTCAGTGCCCAACAGGAACAACAACCAAAATGAGGCACCATTTACAAAGATACCGTCCTTCTGTTATGAAGGAATAGCTAGAGCTGGTGAATGCATCCCAGAGAACACGATCATGTCATAGCATGCTGAGTTTAAGTCTTAAAAGTCCCACCAAAAGCTCTGACAATGTCGGTTCTATCGACAACTATGCCAAAAGTCAAAAATATCTATCTGAAGTGCGGCAACTGCAATAATAACAGTTATTGGTGAAATTATGGCACTGGACTACCAATCGTACAGGATTGTGCATGATCACTGTTTTCAAAGGTTGCCAAGGATTTCAGGAACCTTCGCATGAATTTTTACACAGAACAACCTCCTTCAGACAAGCTATCCTTAATATGTATGTAAAGATTAGACATCGTGTTATAAACATGATAAAAGATGAATATTATCTCAGTCAACTTACCTAATTTAATTACTACTGACATATATTATTCAAGGGACAAAAATCATATATCTCATTCACCTTATCATTTGCGAATGGTAACCTAAACCTCAAAAAGTTCGCAGTTGAAAACAAGTTTTTTCCTAAGTATCACACTGCAGACAGAATTCTTACCATGCTTAAAAATATAAGCAATGACTAGTCACTTTATGAGCTGATACAGTACTGTATTCTGTATTTGTAAAAATATAGCTAATTTCAATGCTGCTTTAAAAAAAAGAGGACATGGTAGGATATGGACTGATTTGCACACTCACTGCAATTAGCAATATCGAATGCAGTAAAAAACATGCCTGAAATGGACATAATGCTTTGGTCAACAAAGAAGATAGTGAGCTATTACCATCACTTAAACGTAGTTATAGAATACTGGACAAAAATAGATAATTAGCAGGTGAGAAGATTCTGGATTCAGTAGAAAGTTGCAAAACTCGTTGAAACAACAACTTCTATATGGTGCAGCATATTTTAGAGTTGAGAAATATTATAAAAGTAGATATGGTCACTCACGACATATCAAATTAGTCACTTACCAATAATCAGTGGAAATCACTTGAGAGTTATAAGAAGACTTTGTGTACTTCGAAGAAGCCACATGAGTCAGTTCTGGTAATATGTACCTCTTCAGATCATTAGGAATTCTAATAATATATTCTCTAAAAAGAACATTTAGTGGTTTTTAGTTGATGTGTCAAATTGGAGGTTTAGTATTTATTTTGGAAAGGAGCTTTACAATCAACTCAATCACTACTTTCGAAACTACAAAAGAGAACTCCAGAAATAATTTTTACCTACTTAGAAATTTAAGTTCAGAAAATTTTTGTTTTTACCTATACAGATTGCAACAATTGAAGAAGAATTAAAGGATTTCTGGAAGTTTGGTTGTCTGAATTTAGCCAGCTAGGATATCTGGAAAGTTAAAAAAAGGTGTGATCAGTAGATTTTATAAACGGCAGCAAAGTCATGCACAAATCCAACAAGGTAGACCCTACCTCATCTGATATTCATTTAAAAGATAAAGCTGCATTTTGGCAGGTATTTTAAAAGTTGGCTAAATAAACGTCAACCCAGAAATTCCCTAAGTTTGATGCTGACTTTGCTACTGAACAAGCTTGGAACCACTAGTTTAGCTATTATAAATTAGAAGATTTATTGGGCACGGAAAGGGGATCCATTAGAGTAGATGAAGAAGCGGCAGCATTTATTGTCAAAATAATCTTATTTTAGTCGACTTTTATTGTTTATACTAGCCAACCAGATAAAGTCTGAACGTCTGAACTCATAATGAAGAAACATATGCAGTACAAGGCGTGCAACTATGCTCCAAGAGAACGTATTTAAATTGACATTTTTACATGAAAATCTCTGAACTATAAAAAATTAAATTGATTGTTCTATTTGTGAAGTGGTGACTGTAGACTTAAATCTTTCAAGTAAATACATAAAATACAGTTTCAAAATTTCTAATTAAATTATAAGTAATTAATATCGTGAGAGATTGGAAAATTAAAAGATCTGAAACTAACTTTAAAGAGAAATATTTTATGTGATTGTCATGATGAGAGTAATTAATGATATGACAAACTGAGCACAGCATTATACGATATATATTACTATCCACATTTGTAATGGAATGGTAAACATTTTATTAATTGTACAATTACAATAACATTATTTACAATCAAATATGATTGAAATTGCAAAATTACAATTGCGTAAAACGATGCAGTAGCACATAATAAAAATAATTATAAAAAAATGCAAATAATTGACCTTAAATATCGAATCCATTATCAAATTGAGTTGGAATGTTTGATCTTGAACATTACTAGTTCCCAACTACTGGCCAATTGTATTTAAGTAGTATAGAAGGGGTAGAACAAAATGTTCTCTAATTACGCTTGAAAATAGAAATGTATCTATTATGTATAATGTTATAAGAGAAAATCTTTTACAAGGTATTATTATTGTAACAGACGAATGCAGAGCATATTCAAAAGCTTTAAGAGTTTTAAAAGGTTGCAACCATAGGACAGTTAATAACTCCTTTAATTTTATAATCCTTGATGATTCAGAAGTCCATCCACAAGGGTTAGAGAGTTTTTGATGTCATGCTAAGAAGTTTTTGATAGTCAGACACGGCGTCCATCAAAAAAAGAATTTTGATTACTTAATTCAGTATTTATGGGAATACAGATTCCACAAACATAAAGGTAATAAAAAGCCTAAAATGCTATTACAAATAAAGAACATTTTGTAGTATTTTCCTTCTTTTCTATTTCTTCTTTATTTTCAAAATCGTCGTAAAACAGAGTCGTACTTAAATATTTTTTTTACCCAACACTACTTTAAGCCAATATTTTTTACTTACAATTTATAGTAGCGGTAATTATAGATTTAAACCTGGCTATTCATTTCAATACCAAACGTTTAATAACCAAATATTTTTAGATTAATAACAAAGGAAAAAGAATTAATGCAGAAAAGCTAAAAAAAACAATATCTATTAAACGAAGTTTTTTATAAAGCAAAACAATTCAAATTTCTTCTACACTGGTTGGATTTATTGTGGCCAATAAAATAGCTTAAAATAAAGATTCATACTTGGAAACAGAGCTTGTAAAAGATTATTAGTTTTTTATAAATAAACTTTTATGTCCAGAAATACTTAAAGAGTTTGAATCTGCCAGCTTAATACTAAAAATAGTAGAATACCTAATCGATATTATTCCATTAAATTTATTTAGTCAATTCAGACAGTATATAGAAAACTTTAGATACTTTTGACTGAAGAAAGGTAAAAGTATTTTTAGAAGTGACACTGATAAATTATTTATATTTATTATTGACTTTACGAACTAATTTTATATTATTTAAAATATAACTTGTTTGCAGTCAAAAAATAGAAAACGACGGGCAAATAATTTATAATGAATTTTTCAAGTCTTTTGAATTTATATGCATTTATTTAAAAATTATCAAATCAGGTACACATGGATTATTAAATAATGTTAATAAAATGCCGGATTTTTTGAAATTTTTTGTAACCAGAATCCAACTTACGATGTTATATTTTTACACTGTATAATTTATCTTGTGGTACTTTATTAAACTGCATTACATATTTATAAGAAATAATTGTGATTTTAAAATTAATTAATAAAATTTGATCATGGGGTTTATTATACGAAAAATGTTCTGATTAAAGTCAACTTAGACTATTTTTTATTTTTGCCATTTTATTAATAAAACAGATCAGTTGTGGACATGTATTTGGGTAGTTTGGAATTTAAAAGAACAAATACAAGGTTTCATTAATAATAAGATATAAAAATAGTATGATTTCAAAATTTTAAGACACAAATTGTCTTGCTGATATTGAATATTTAACCAAATTGTTAGGATATTAAAAAAATTTTAAGCAGACGACCAGTTTATAGATGAAATTTAAAATTGTCCAAAATAATTAAAAACTTTGTTTTTTTACGGTGGCATATCGAAAAATAATTTAATTCACTTTATGCGTTAAAAATCTATGTCGTAGTAAGTAAGAAAAAATTAAAAAAATTTATTAAACATTTAAAACAATTTCGGCTATAAAGCACCTTAATAACCCCTGGGTTGAATTCCTGAAAACACCAGAGATGAGGTTTTTTTGCTGAAGTTGATGAGGTTAGAGATGCTAATACTTTGAATGTTCTGATATCAAAACATTTGCACCCTGGTTCAATAGTTATTACTGACAGATGGAAGGGTTCAAAAAAGTTAACAAATAATCCAAACTACACTCATCATTGAGTTAATCACAGTATTATTTTCAAAAGTCTTGAAAGAAAAGGATACTAATACTATTGAAGAAAAATGGAACGGCATTATAAGCTTACTACCTATGAGATGAAAAGCCCAAAGAAAATTACAAAAAAGATTTTTTGAATTTGTATGCCGTAGACAGAACAAAGTTAAACTTTAGCAATCGCTCATAGACATTTTAAAGGCTTAAATAAATTATTTTTCGTTGTTTTAAAAAAAGTGGGTTTTAACGAATTCGAACCCTGGGGTATTTTAGTGCATTTCAACCAAAACCTCGAACATAAATCAAAACTAGATTTAAGATTTAAAGAACATAAAATAATTTTTATTTTTTTTTAAACCATTTAGTATAAATTTTCAAAATTATCCTAAAGTTTTTGAATTGAAAATTATTAAAATTTAGTACAGAACTCTTTTAATGAAATTGTTCTTATTTTCAAAAAAAACGTAATTTTTATACAGCAGTATGTAACAAAGTAATTTTTAAGGATGACTTCTGATATATAGAAAATGTTGACGATGTTTGAGTATACTTATGCGTGTAAACAGACTTAAGCGACCATGAAATCGCAAAAAAGCTCAATCAGAAACAAATTAAATGATGAAAACATTTTTGCACTGCGTAAAATTGCTTCTTTTAGACATTAACCTGCTTTTAAACTATTATGTAAGAAAAAACAATTCTATATCTAAAACTCTGACCATGACAGCGGATATGAAAAACACCCAGGAAATTATTATTTTAAGTAAAAAATAATGTGTAATATTTGTAATTAATCATATAATGTTTTTATCATATTATAATTTAAAAATCTAATAAATTTTATTTTTTCTATAATTTAGGATGATCTTCTAAATTTCCTGAATTTTTTTGCCCATAAGAAAAGTTTGAACACTACAAGGTAATGGAAACTTAGGATAAAACCACTAAATATAACATCCAAATTTTTGTAAATCAGTTACAAAAACTTGAATTTTTTTAAAAATTGAAAATTTTAGAATACAAAAGAAATATGTAGCCAGAAATGTAGAAGCTCAGTATTCTTTTCTTTTCATTTCATACAGATATTTAATATAAAATAAAAAAGACTAGCTGCTTTTAAATATTATTTTTTTATTTTATTTTTCGGTAACCTCTATTAACTTAATTTAAAAAAGATCATATTACAATCTATTTTTTAAAATACAAATTTTTCAAGGTTACAAGAGAATTATGAATTTTTTATGTACTAAGAAGAACGATTCAATATTTTTAATTTTATTCATATTAGGATATGTACGATTTTATAATACATAGTAAAATTGCATTTAAATCATTTCTTTGGACAATTTTAATAATATTTTGGTAAATTGAATATTAAAAAACCACTAAAATTATCAAATTATGAATTCTTATTTATTTATGTTATTATTTACATAAAAAAATATATTTAAATACAAGTAAAATTTATATTTTTTGAATATTAGCTTTGGAGAGTTTTTGAACAATTTAATTACATATAAATTTGTACTTTAAGTAATATTCACCAATTTCTATCTTTAAAATGTATTCTGTCTTATAAAAAACAGTCACTTCTAATGATTTAAATGTATGGCTTTTAAACTTTTTATAGATAGATTGGCTAAGCAGAATCGAATTCCTCTAATATATTCCTTAATTAGTGACTATTTTTCTGACGTAAATAAAAACAGAACAATTAAATATTTGTAAAAAAATTTTTGTTTATATCCATCTAATCATCTTTTTGTATTAAAATCATGAAGAAATTGTATTTAAAAGAATTTTTTTAATAATTATCGGTAATTATACACTTTCATTATAACGAATTAATAATCAATTTAAAATAAGATAAATTATAGTTCAATTTAAACAATTATTAATAAATTAGAATTTAAATCATTATTTATTTAATATATTGTTGTCGGATATAATGAATAAAAACATTAAGAGAAGTTCCAAAACGTTGTGACCACATTAACTCACATAAATGACTGGATCACTGGAAAACTGGTAAAAAATGATATTATGTAAACTAATTAAAAATTTAAAAATTCATAAAATTAATAGATTAGCTTATCAAAAATAAAATAAATAATTTTATCTTTTTTTTTATCAGTTATCTCAAATTTTAAACAGTATAAATTTGATTAAACATTTTAAAATTCAAATTTTTTAAAGAAATGATAGTTATTATTCAAAATTTTAAGTTTTTCTTCTTTTAAAAAATCATTACTATAATCAAAAAAATACCATATCTCAAACTATATATATTAAATTTATTAAGCTCTTCTTCTTTAAGAATTATTTCTAAAAATAAGCGATGTTTGGGTAAGAAATTCTCGTTTTTAAATTAAGTGTTCTATTCCAGCTTTCAGCACCATTATTTGTTATAAGAAGATTCTTTTTAACTCTTTCATAAACATTCTAGAAATCCATAGCAAATCCTTCTTTATCTAGATCAGACCTGGGCAAAGTACGGCCCACTATTAGTTTTTGTGCGGCCCGTTTACACACTGGCTAGAAAAAAGCACTAAAAATAAAAAATATATTTTTATTTTTTTACCGAAGGGTTTATCAAGGCATACTGTGTAAAAATTTCAATATTTTTTACCAGTTTTTTGTTATTTTAAATACAGATCTCACAACGTAAATTAATGATAAAGTATAGTAAAAAATTGTTTTTGCCTAAAATTTAAAATTCAATGCATTAGTCAGTAATAACCTAAGTGAGGTTCGTTTCAGATTATTATACGTATAAAAATATTGTTTATAGTGAAATTAAAATTTATTGAATCCATCTAAAAAATGAATAGAAAAAGACAAATTGATCAGGAGTGCCGTGTTCTTAATGAAGAATGTAAAACTAAATATTTTTTTACGGAATTTAAAAATAAAACTGTCTTTTTTGTCAGGAAAGTCTAGCAGTCTTTAAAAGAAGTAATATTAAGAGAAATTTCACTACTAAACATTCTGCATATGGATCCGACTTAACTTTTACATCCATAAAGGGCACTGCTGCCAAGCTTCACGTGAATTTATCTTGATAAGGAAATACTTTCGTACGAAAAAATGCAGAACAAGTTGCTGCTACAAAGGTTAGTTTTATTATTGCTCAAAAAATTGCAAAAAACAATAAACCATTTTTGGATGGAGAATTCATTAAAGAGTGTATAATTGCAGCAAGTGGTATCATATGTCCTGAAATTAAAAAGAAATTTGAGAATGTCAGCTTATCATGACGAACCACAACTCGACAAATTCAATGTATCAACGATGATTTAAATGAGCTACTATTGGCTGTATTACAATCATCAATATGGTTCTCGATTGCTCTTGATGAGAGCACTGATCAAAAGGATACTGCACAATAGGTAATTTTTATACGTGCATGTAACGTTAATTTGGAAATCGTTGAAGAACTATTGACAATGGAGTCATTGAACGGCCTAACAACTGGAGCTGACATCTTAAAAAAAGTTAAAATAGCTTAGCAAAATATAACTCGTAGTGGAATAAAATTATAAGTGTTACAACTGATGGAGCGTTAAGCTTAACAAGCCCAAACATTGTACTATTTTAGAGAATCCAGTACAAAGTTCAGGAATGTCATCCAAATCACCATATTATACCAATACACTGTATTATTCACCATCAGGCTTGTGAAAAAAGTGCTGAAAATGGAACACGTTACAGTTACAGTAATTAAACTAATTAATTATATTCGAGCAAAGGGTCTTAATAAGAGACAATTTATTGGTTTTCTGCAAGAGATTAAATCGAAATATGCAGACGTCCTACAAAATAGTCAAGTTCGATGGTTTAGCTTGGGTAAGGTCCTGCTTCGAGTATGGAACCTTAAACATGATATAATTACTTTCTTGGTAATTAAAAATTAAACCAATTTCCCACAATTGACAGATTCCAATTAGCTTTTAGATTTTGCATTTACCCTCGGTATTATCACACACATCGATGTATTTAATACCTCATTGCAAGGAAAAAATTTGTATGCTCACGATATGGTAGTTCACCTGAATTAATTCCAATTAAAGTTACGGCTTTTTTCTCAGCAACTATCAAATAAAAATTTGGATCACCTCCCAGCTTTGAAAACCATTACTTACATACCTGAGAAAAAATTTAATGAAACAGTTGCACCGTAAGAGTTTTAAATGAAGAATTTAATCGCAGATTTTGTGATTTTCGTAAACTTGAAAAAAGTGTGTCAATAATTAGGGATTCATTTTGTGTTGAAATTGATAGCGTTCCGAGTGGCCTTTAGTAAGAAATTGTTGATTTGCAAAGTAATATTGCACTTAAAGAATTACATCGTGGAGAAGATATTAGAAATTTTATTGCTCACTTGATTCGGAAAAGTACGCAAACATTCGAGATTTTGCCTGTAAAATGCTGGTTATTTTTGCTTCTACTTATTTTTGTGAACAAACGTTTTCTAAAATGAACATCAATAAAAACTCGTTACGAGCATCTATCACAGATGAGCACCTGGAAGCAATGTTAAAGATTTCAACTAAAAAATTTGAAGCAGATGTGGAGAAAATGATAACAGTCGCCAAACAGCTACATTTATCTCATTAAAATAACCAATTGTTTCACTTTATTATTAATATTTTCATATTTTATTTCAATTAATAAAGAATTAGATTTTTTATAGCAGTTTATATATGTATTTTAATTGGCGGCCCCTCATTCGTATTTAGTTTTCCATGCGGCTCTAGATCTTGTTAAGTTTGCCCAGGCCTGATCTAGATTTTTATCAATAAACTTTGTTTTTTTCAAATATGTTTGTTCATATTAATTTAAAAATAATTCTGTTTTTTTTCAATTTTTAGACATTCAATTTCATTTCTAATAAAATTAAAAGTTTCCATCACATCTTCCATTGGGCTAAAAGCTAAAAAAAGGATTTTTTTATATATTGTTCAAATATAATGTTTAATTTATATTCTTTAATTAGACCCAAGCCACCTATTTTCTTCCATATCGACTTTCTCAAGTAAAATAGACACCTTTTAGAATCACATTTATAAAAGAATTTTCTTATACTATTAATTAAAGCTTTTTCAAAGTCTGAAATAAATAATTTAGGGTTGATCGTAACAATTTTTTTTAATTTAGAAAAAGCTTTTTCATATGAAGTCTCATTTTTATCCGTAATAACAATATAAATAAAGGGAAACATTTTTCCTAAAAAAACCATGAATTACAAGCAATTGATAAAATCCTGATAGTGATGATCTAAAAGTACCATCTATTTCAAAAACTTCTAAATTTTAAATGTATTCATATGTGAACTTTGTAAAAATATTAAAATTCTTTCTGGATCTACAAATCTACTGTCAAACTGCAAAAAAATATCACTATTTGAATCTTTTTTTAGATTTTCAGGTATATCTTCTAATGTGCCTAGAACAAAATTCATTAGCTTATTTCTTTCCTTAGTATTATCATTTATATTATATTAATTGATTAGAATCAAACGACATTTATCTTCAGTGGAAATAGGAGCTAAACTTTTGGAAACAATCTAAAATGAGCTAGCTTAATATTTTGTATCCAGATATTTTATATGAAGCATTTACTTAAGTTTTTTTTATTTTGTAAGGAACACTTTCATGGATATACCCTGTTTTTGAAATTAAAACATTTTCATTTTAAATTATAAGTGAACTAGGGCAACTTTAAAAATTGCACCTATATCTGGTTCTATTATATTGCTACAATTCTTGGTATAAATAGTCTCTAAATATTTTCAATTTAGAGCCTTCCTGTGATTTCAATTTTTCAAATATAGATATCCTAAAAAAATATTTTATAAATTTAATTTTGACCAGTTTGCGCTTTTTTGTAAAATGACTAGTCGGAGCAAACTTGCCTACAAATTTTTCTCGAATATGATTTATAAAATCATTAAAACAATTTCAAAAACGTTGCGCTACATAAACTTACATAAATGACTTGCTAAATTTGTTCTCGTGATACAATATCTGTCTTTATGTTTTTGTTTTATTTTTTGCCACGTACTTTCAACAAAGTTAGTTGTAGCAAATGTTTCTGGAACAAAAGAATGTACCTTATAGTTTCCTATTAGATAATTTAAGCCTTCATTTTTTATTATTGCATAAGATGCCCAAATATCACTCAAAATTGTTGTTCCTTGCGGAATTAGGCAATAAATAAATCCATAGAGATAATTTCTTGTTTGATAAACATCAATATTTACAAAACCGTTTTTGGTTGCTACTTCATACGCAAATAATCCAAAACTGACTAACGACATGACCGACATTAAATTTGATCTGCACTAAAAGTGTTTCATTAATTTCAACAACACAATCTAGATCACCAAGTAATATAAGATGCATTATGTAAAAATTGAAAAAATATCTCTGCGTTTGCTTTTCCAAGAAACAAATGAATTAGGGGAAGACAGTCATTATTAAAAATGTAATTCTTTTTATTTTTGGTTAATACGGGTAAAAAAAATAAATAAATGTCAAAATTTTCAAAATTGATGAATGACTACCTCAAAAAAAGTGTTTATTCTAATATAAAGCATCTTCCTGCAAATGTTTCGAGGATATCTAAAATAAAATTCTTTATTTTGAGAATAAATTTTGCTTTAAAAATTATATCTGATCCATATTCACATATTTTTTGAAATGGAGTCAATCAGATTTCCTAACCAAACCAAATTGCGTCATTTTCTGTTTTCAAAAGTTCAAAAAAGCTTTTGTAGTTTTAAGAATTTTATTACATGTAATAATTTTAATTTGTTTTATAATAGATATTATTATTTAATTACATAACAATCAAGATATCATTATCTTTTTTTAAATTGATTGGTAACTGATTACGAGAGGAAGTTTATAAGTGCCTAATTTTCTTGTTCTTGATGTAAAAAAGTTCATTAATATTTTCCCCAATTTGTTAATTCCTTTGACAATCCAATAAATTTTTTTAATAGAATTCACCCTTGATGTTAATTAATCTATTTAATAAAAGCATATTTTTCTGTTTTACATTTTGTTGATACTTTCGAATCATCTCTTGATTTAAATCTAATTAATTATGATAAATATATTGAATAAAATTGAGCTTATCACTTACCTTTTAGAAATTAGAAATATTTCACTATAATATCATAAGTTGACATTAAGTTTTAATAATTTATGATGTGAAAGATACTTTCTGAATGATAAGTGAAAATTTAAAAAAAACCATTTATAACTATAATTTACTTTCAAATTTTGCACATAAAAACAAATATATTCTTGAAAAGATGTTTATATTTAATCAAAAAGAGATTGAATTCTTATTTTTGAACTGTTTTTATTTAAAAAATGTAGTTTTATTGATAATTTAATACATTTATTGAGAAATCTTAAATGAGAAATTTCAAACATGATTTCTAATCCTCAAAATCATATTTATAAAAAATTACTAATAAAACAAAGTTAAATAATAAATAATTTTTTTGATGCTGGTAGTAATAATTTCAGTGATTTCTATAACTCTTATATAAGTTCTCCTGCGTAAATTCTTAGCTATATTTTTGATAATAATTTTTAGAGATTTAGAGTTCGTTTATTTCATCTACTATTATTTACTCATTAAAGAGTTGTAATTCACATTAAAAAAATTATCATCAAGATTTAATTCGTAAAAATACCAAACATTTTATTATCAACTGAATTATTAATTGACCCTTTATATTATATTATTTGATATCTTACAACAAAAACATTAAGTGTCTTAAGTTTCCATAATCGTAAATAGAATTAATTTAAATGGTTAAATTAAACTTCTTTACCATTTCTTAGTTTTCAGAATGGCAAGGTCGTCAAAATATTAATCTCCGTTTAACTTACTCCATGTTAAATTTTTTTTGCTTCTAAACTTTGTTCTTTTGGTTCAAAGCAGTTTAAGGAAAGCAGTTCAAAGTGAAAATAGATTTTGTATGCGTATTTGGAGAAAATACACAAAGATCTTAGTACAGTTGGTAACATTTAGAATATATTTGACCCATTTTTTTTGAAATTAAAGGGTAGCCATTTATTTGATACTCATCTAAAATTTGCTAGAAATAATTATATAATTTTCTAGAAAAATTAGTCTATCTATTCATCTAAAATAAATTTTACAATTGTTTATGATAGTTTTTATATTCTATTATCTTTTTAAAAGTTCAACAAAAACCAGTTACCACCTGTATGATCTTGCATGTTCCTCATTAATGATTCCTATTTTCCTTTCAGATTCTTAATTAGGACTTTTAAGTTATAAATAGGCATGCCATAAACTTTTTCAAAAAATCCAGGAACATTTTCAAGAAAAAACCAGGAAATAAAAATATTTTAATTTAATAATACAAAAATATCTTTATTGGCAAAAATTATTGAATTCTGATACTTCTCTTTTGATTGGATATTTTCAAGCAATTGAAAATTGGACTTAATTTGCTTGTAAAACTAACTAAAATTAGTTTTTGAATAATATTGTAGTGTGATAATTGAATTAACAATGCTTAAATCGAAACTTCCCTTCTGATTGGTCCATGCATGATTAATCAACTAAAATAAACCTTCCACTTCCATTGATGTTTATAGGATGTATAAAGAAAATTCAACTAATCTCTCCATATTAATTAGACGAATTGAGTTAAAAAAAATGTGTGAAAGTTTCAATCCAAATTTTTACAGCACTTGGTTTTCGGTAGATCCAAGCAGATTTTTTTTCGTCCGTAAATTAAGCATTTGATTATATTTATCGAAAAGTGAATCTTGATTTAGTATTGCAGAACTTGCACCGTGACCTTACTTGATAAAATCAACAGACTCTTCAATTTTTTGCCGTTCCGGAGTTTTATACATACTATTCCATTTAAAGATGTGTGCACCATCCTACGATTCCTGTCATTTGTCAAGATATGCGATCAATTCTTTATAGAAATCTTTAATATTTCCCAAAATAATTCTTTGAATGTTAACATGCAGTTGAGAAAATTCTTAACGGGCACTCGACTGAGATATCCTGTTTGAAGACGATTTTTGACTTTTTTTTTGAATATTCTCAATTCGAAAGAAATTTCAAATGCAGCAATATAAGATCTCTCAAACAAAAGAATGGCTTTATTTATCATTTGCATTTAGTTACTCAGAAAAAGAAGCAAAAATTTATTACTCTCGATCGAGAATAAGTTTTTGATGACTAGTGGACATTTTGTCTAGAGTCTATTGAAATCATGTTTTAACGGTTCGAACATTTAGATAAATCGTTGAATTCCCGGTGCTAGTGAAAAGGGATCTTTTTCTTGAGTGGAATTTCAGTGGCTTAAAAACTATATCCATTTCTTCACAAATTTTCTTAAATAATTCGATTCGCACGGTATATATTTTGAAGTACTTTTGCAAAGAATAAATCTAATTTTCGATGTCACTGTACAACACTTGACAAACCACACTTTGCATTTCGGAAGAATGTTAGCAAGACATCCCAATCCAATAATATAACAATTCAATTGCTTTTGAAGTTTACGCCAAATATTATTGCTTCCTTATCTATTAACAAGACCAAAATTCAGATTTGTATTATCTATACCGAAAAAAATCAATTTCTTTTCCAAATCATATTCTTGAACTTTTCCAATGATTTTATATGCAATTATATTTGATTTTTCATTTTCAATTGATGTCAATGAGATTTTTTTGTTAGATACACCTTTTGTTGGTATAAACATGCGATCGATAAGTGGGAGTAACTTTGTGTTTGCGTTGTTTATGGTAGCTGTTTTTTTAGGAAAAATTATTATCACTTTTCAATTCTTTAATAAGTTCCTTATTGACAAAAGGACTCAGGACATTCTTTACAATTGCTGTCGTTTTTGGTTCAATCCAATCTGAATTTAGGCTCAAAAAGTTTCTTGATAAGATTAAATGTGCAGTCAGTAGAGAGAAACAAAAAGTTATGTTTTGCTGTGTAAAACGCTAAAACAGCTTCCTTTTCTGCAATCTCTAATTCAGTTGATGACATTTCAAGCTTTTTAAAAAAGTTTTTCACTTTCGAACTTGAGGATCCTGCATTTACGGACGATTGATGACGCTTCGTTTTACAGTGGTCCACAATATCAGCAAGACATCCGTATGCATTAGAGAATGCAGACGAACAGATTTTACAACAAGCTTTGGAATCATCTTCTTTAATCTTACCCAGAAAGCTAAACTCTTCTTTGTATTTACTACTCCACGTAGTTTTGCGTTTTTTTATTTTATGCTGAAGGAATAATATAATTTAAGTAATTTCACGTTTTATATTATCGTTTAAACGATAAAAATTTTGTTACTTATACCTTTATCAGTCTTAAGAAGTGATTTTTCGATAAAAATAATTATTCTAGCAAAATATTAAAATTATGCTATTTTCACATTTTTTCATAATATCGGAAAAATTTAAGGATGAAAGTGGAAAATTTTAATGCAATACGTTATTTTTTAGTTTAAATTTTTGGATCATGTATATTATATGAATTATTAAGTCGTATAAAGCACATATATTTTTATAGACAATTATTTAAAATTTTTAGCCCATGTCAAATAGAACTTCAAGATTGGAGCAGCTTCTAGATAATCAGAAGCATACCCATGGAGCAAGTTATTGCGATTCTGAGAATAAAAACCTTGATAAAGGCTTTTACGGCATGTGAAGAATGCGGAATACAGATGAAAGAACGAAACAAGACACATGTAATTGATTGAAGATGTTGGACGTGTTATAATAAGAATTGTTAAAAGGTTTATAAGCTGTTAGTATAAGGACTGCTTCTTCCTTTTATGATTTTAGATTATCTTTAGCAGATTTGTGAACTGTTATTCTAATATGGTGTGAAGATAAAGGTATTTGCAAGGTTGCAACAAATTTTGGCATTGCCAGAGTTTCAAACAAAAAGTTTATGACAAGTTGAGAGAACTTGTTTCATCACATCCCATCAATAATCCAATTCGCCTGGGTGGCCTAGAATCATATGCCTATAAGATGAGTCTTTATTTTCTCATGAAGTAAAAGCACACAGGTATAACACCAAAAGAGCAAATTTGGGTTTTTAAAATTGTTGGTACTAGTTATACACCAGCCAAAGTATACATGGAAGTGGTTTCTGATTGCTCTGCTGATACACTACTTGAAATTTTAAAAACTTGTTTACAGGTTAATAAATATTATTTATTCCGACGAATGGACATTATATAAATAGATTCAAGGAAGGCTACGGTTTGAACATGCAACGCTTTACCATTCAGTTTATTTTGTTAGATCCAGAAACTCATGTTCGTACGCAACAATAGAATTATATTGGACGTCAATTAAACAAAAAATTAAGGCAATGACGGGCGCAAATAGGTCACAGTTGGTAATTTTTTTTTGTGAGTTGGTATGCAAGGACAACATGAGGGAAAGAACTCTTATAACGCAGGTTGCTCTTCTAGCCATACAAAAAATTGCATTTTTATTTTATTTTTTTTCTTCATAAGTCGTATAATATACATGATACGAATTTTGTTAATACGTTAAAACCAATTAAAACATTTTATCATACAAAGTTATCTTTAAAAAATGGTCAAAAACTTCCTGATCTTCGCAAAATTTAATAAAATCCGGGACAAATTGTCTTAAACGCATTACACATGACAAATTTCAAAAATCGGAACTGTCCAGGCCAAAAGGTAGCAGATGACAGGTCTAGTTATAAATTAGCTTTACTTATAATTATGTTTTCGTTAAGTAAAACTTATTGGTTAAACTCTCTAATAAAACTTCTTTAGTTATTCTCATAATTGAAATTTAAAATGTTACAATTTCATTTCATTGGAAACTTGTATATTCTTCCATAGATCATAATTTTATTCTTGATATCGTGTTATATTTCTACTTAAAATTTTTATATTTTTTGAACAAATGTATGTCGTTAGGACTCGAAACTAATTTCAAAAATTCGTTTCATATCGTTACTCCGAAAAGTATGCTAAAAAAGGAATTTTGTTTTATATTAATGGAAGAGGCGCTTGTACAGTTCCCCCTTGTTGGGTTTAGTGGATTCATTTTTTTGAAAAAATAAATAAAAATTAAAATACTAGCTAATATTTATGACAGAGATATTTTTAAATTTTTGGATGACGATCTATCAGCTATTGAATATGCTACTGTAGTGGTTTTACTTCCAGAAAAAAGTTTGCTTTGGTTCTGTTTTATACCCTACTTTCAGAAATACATCAAAAACACACGGTTTTATTTTCGTTGTTTTGCTAGGCATTGAAAAAAGAAACATCAATTCCAAAAAATACAAATTTTGAAAAAACGTCATCTGACAGTTGGTCAAATTTTAGCTATTTTGTTTTATTTTGATTGAAATGAAGTTAAAAATGATAATTTGAAGAGAAAAATTGAGGTAAATAGTCAACATACAATTGTGAATTGGTTGAATTTCTGGAGAGAAGTTTGAATGTTTCATTTTGAACAAAAAAAACAAATAATAATCGGCTGAGAAGGCGTAGTGGTAGAATTAAATGAAGCGCTTCTAGTTAAAAGAAAATATAACGTTGGTCGTCCGGTGAGAGAACAAATGGTGTTTGGTGATTACTTTCCAACAACTAGAGTGTGTTTTTTAACATATTCTCCAATTCTTTCAAGAGAAATTATAATTCCAATTATATTAGAGAAGATAAGGCCTGGTTCAATCATCTATTCCGATCGGGCAAGAATTTATTCTTCTCTCAATACTTTAGGTTAATAATATTATTCTGTAAATCATTCGATAGGGGAATTCGTTGTACAAAATGGTGTTACAACCAAGCATGTTGAGTCTGGCTGGCAAATGGTAAAAGCTGAAAGTAAAGCAAGATTTGGAACTCATTGATACCTTCTTGAATCTCATCTCGTATGTTTTATGTGGCATGAAAAATTTGGTTATGATTTTGAAATTTTTATTGAACATATTTAGTAAAGGTACCCGATCCAGAGAAGAATTCATTAAAAATGTTATTTTTTTTAAACTAAAAATTTTGAAAAAAAATCCACTAACCCCAACGGAAGGAAACTACACAAGAGCCGAAGAAAAGGCAACAATTAGTTTATCAGTTAATCTAATCAAAATTTTTCATAATTTTATAATTTTTTATTACGCACACGCGTACAGAAATAAATTAACTCTATTGTAAATGTAAAGATATAGACATAAATGTAAACTTTTAATATTTGTATCTATATCCTATACTACCGACTTTACACGAGTAAAATATATTCTTTACACAAAGATTATGATTATTTAAAAAAAGATTATATTTTTGTCATTATCCTAATTAATTTACTAAATTAATTTATTTAAAAATATTGCATTAAAAATTTTTAGAAAAAATTATCTAGAACGCTTAAAATAGATAAAAATTATTAAATTTAATCTTTTTTGAAAAAAATCATATTAACAATTAAAATTACCCAAGTCTCTATAGTTTGATAAATGTAAACTTTTAATATTTGTATCTATATCCTATACTACCGACTTTACACGAGTGAAATATATTCTTTACACAAAAATTATGATTATTTAAAAAAATACTATATTTTTTTCGGTTGATGTCGGGTATTGGGGGGTCAAATTAAATAATTAATTTAATTAAC
>CAKKLC010006551.1:35899-49151 GCA_918559645.1 Ceratonova shasta | reverse complement strand
GTAATAGGAACAATAATCACAGTGATTTGAAACAAGTTGAGTAATAAATATAGTAAAACTAACAATAATAATACTGATTTGAATCAAGTTGATTAATAAATAGGTTTGATTATCATAGAAGAAATCATACTAGTAATAGGAACAATAATAATACTGATTTGAATCATTTTGATTAAAATATAGGGTTGATTATCATAGAAGAAATAATACTAGTAATATTAACAATAATCACAGTGATTTGAATAAACTTGAATTATAAATATAGTAAAAGGAACAATAATAATACTGATTTGAATCAAGTTGAATAAAATATAGGTTTGATTTTTATAGAAGAAATCATACTAGTAATAGGAACAATAATCACAGTAATTTGAATCAACTTGAATTATAAATATAGTAAAAGGAACAATAATAATACTGATTTGAATCATGTTTATTAATAAATAGGGTGTATTATCATAGAAGAAATCATACTAGTAATAGGAACAATAATCACAGTGATTTGAATCATCTTGAATTATAAATATAGTAAAAGAAACAATAATAATACTGATTTGAATCATGTTGATTAATAAATAGGTTTGATTATCATAGAAGAAATCATACTAGTAATAGGAACAATAATCACAGTAATTTGAATCAACCTAATATATTTATAATACAAAATTTTATTTGTTAAATTTTAAAAGGATTTACCTTAAAACTACATACTAGATTTTATAAATCTAAAAAATTTAAACTGTCCATATTTATCACTCTGAATAAATATTGCAATTAAATTTTATCTTTATTTCTAAGATGAAAAATAATGTAACAAACAAACTTAATACTACATGGAGGAAATTTTTATAGAAAACATCTGAATTGATAAATTTAACTTTAAATATAAATCAACTTAATATTGTTAAATTTATATTCCTAATGTGAAATCCTACCGATATCTTTAGAACTTGTTTAGTTGTTTCTAGTTAGAAAAATACCTTCAATATGGAACATAAAAATAATTGTTTCACATTCAACAAAAAATAATAAAAAAATTATTTAATTTTTAATGTTCTTTTACCTATTATTTTCAAAGTAAAATATTAATTCTTAAAATTTAATATTAAATTTAAATATATTTGAAATTTTTGATCAGCTTTCTTAGTTTATAAAATACAAAATATTTATAATTCTATTTCTAAGTTACAAATAAATTTTTATTCATCAATACAGAGCAACTAAATATGAAATTATTAAATATAGGCATTTATACATTTGAATCTTTTAAATTTTAAATTTTATTATTCATAAAAATATCACAACAATAATAATAAAGTTGAAAATATTGTAAAAAATTTAAAAAATAACTTTAGAAATTTAATTACAATTAAATGCATTTTTTTAACAATATTCAAGTTGTTGATTATTTTTTAAACTTATTGGGATGTTTAGACATTTAAAATAAGATTTTATTTATTAATATTTTGATACTTACAATTAAAAATTAAATTTTTATAAATCAAAAAGGTTTTATAACAAATTTATAAAATTTTAAAATGTTAGATTTTAATACTCTAGTAATTTTAATTTTATAAAAAAAACCAATTGCATTTTTAATACTTAATTTTCATAATCGGCATTATGCCTATGACATAATTCACTGTCACGTTTCTAATTAATCATTATATATTGTTAGAAATAATGTCATATTACAAGCCTTTGTTAATGAACTTAATATATATATATATATAAATAAAAACAATCAACTAAGAAACTATTGATTTTCAAAGATTTTTAAATGAAATTAAGTAGTTTCATTTAAACTTTGAAGCGTTATCGTCTAAAATATATTTAAAAAGATTTTCAGCTCAAAATCATCAAGAGTTCATATAAAACAAAACCCCTTTAATAAGGTGACTTTTTGAACTTTGATACTCATGAAAATAAAATTAATAGTTCACTTTTACTGAATTAACTTGCAATTAAAAAATACCTAGTTAGAAAAAAAGTGAATTTTTTTTAATTGAAAATGACTTAATTTAATTATCTTGTTAAATATAGTATAAAAGTTTACAATTTAATTTTTATAAATGAAGTTTATTTATGAAATTAAACAACCGCAGTTGTCTTAATTTCGAGATTTCCTGTATATTCTTTAATGAAATGTTTCTAAAATAATAATTAAGGTGCCTACAAAGAAATTTTTGAATGTATATATGAGGGCTGAATATGGTGTTTTGATAAAAATGCGTATTTTCACCGTTATGACGGTATTATTGAATTAATAACATCTATGATCAAATATTGTTTCAGAGAAAAAAATCTATAAAAATTAAGAAATATATTAGTCATGTATTTCAATGTTAATAATAAATTATTAATCCATTTGGTATTGTATTATAGTAGAACCATTAATAAATTCATATTTTATAGTAACTTTAATATATCAAATTATTAATGAGTATGGTTTAAGAAACATTACAGAAAGAATTTTCTTTTGTTTATGCACAATAGGATCAATTATATAAAAGGAAAAAAAATCCTCATATGACTTTATGATCAAGAATATATAATATTCTGCATCTTGATATAATTTTATTTTATATCAACTCTACTATAGTATATGATTTAAATAATTAATCAAATAAAAATTAAAAATGAATTATATTTCTTATGTTTATCTCTAATAAAATTGAATACTAGTCATTATTTAGTTGAAAATTAAAATTAAATTCATAAAAAAAATACAATATACTTTATATCAAAATATATCATTGATTCATGAATTAAAAGATAATTATTTTATTAATAATATTCATAAAAAAATTTAAAAATATTATTATATTTATTAAAATGCATAAAAAAAACCACATAAAAATAAAATATCAAATTTCTATAATAAAAATTGGATCTGGGTTTTTTTTTGCAACTACAGTAAAAATAAACCCCCTAATTTTTAAAATGGTATTTAATTATGAAGAAGAGTTTTCTATTATCAAAAACGACAACTCAAAATTGATTGAATTATTAAGAAATAATCTGTACTTTTAAGAGTAATTTACTGTGACTTTTACAAATCCCCCTTGAAAGTAGTAAAAAATAAAAGAAGTGTTGATGAAATATCATTTATGTGTTACAAAAAAAGCTGTGATGAATTTAAAAAGTATATTTCAATAAAAAAGAATAGATTTTTGAAAATTTTAAATTGCCATTACGAAAAATAGTGGTATTATGCTTAAAGTGGTTCAAAAACTATTCCCAAGTTGAAATAATTGATGAGTTAAATGCATCTAAGTCCTTCTGTTATAAGATATATACAAACCTGAGGTCAAAAATCAAAACTTATTTTAAAATTAATACAAATAAGTTGGGTGGCAGGGGAGTAATTTGTCAAAAATATGAACCAATGTTTCAAAATAAACAAAAAATCATGTTGTTTAGATTTGTTAACGAGTGCAGGTGGGTTTTTGGGACAGTTGATACTTCATATACCCCTGTCGAAAATCAAACTAAAGAAAAGTTGCTACCAATAATAAAAGATATTTGTAGTGAGGGGAGTATTATATATAGTGATGAATGGAAGAGTCACCAAAGGCTTTATGAGATTGCTTTCGACCATTATACCGTTAATCACACCTATAATTTTATAAATCCTATAACTGGATGCCGTAAACAGCATATTGAGTCGTTGTGGAACAAAATTTAAAGAAGAATTAAAAATGTAATGGGGTTCCGTACACATTACTAGAGGTATACTTACAAGAATTAATGTGAAAGGATAATATAGCTATGGGTCACTTTAATGAATTCTTTTAATTAATTAATTAAATAATTTAATCTTATTTTTTTTATATATTTTTATATATTTTGAAAGGTGTAAAAAAAACCCTTAATGCATATAGGTGCAAAAAAAACCCATATCTGAAAAATTAAAAATTTCCAAAGATTTCTTAAATATAATATTAATATCTTGACGATATATTATATTGTACCTAGTTAATAAATATAGTTAAAAAAATATCTTAATACGTTTTTACAAATATATGTTTCCATGATTAATATTTTAAAAATATAATATTTGTTTATCAGGTAACAGACTTGATAATTTTTGGACTATGATGTGGTTGATTTATAAATATAAAAGTGATAATTTTTTTATAATATATGTTAATCAAATTCAATAGATTTAATTTTTTCTTATTAATTAAATATTTATATAAAAAGCTCCAAATCATTCATTTTAACATATTAGATCAATTGAAGTAATTGGTATAGAATAACATCATCATAAAAAAATATTCAGATCCTATAATTTCAAAAATATTGCTATATTTGTATTAATTTCTATCAAGTTGAAAAAAAATATTTTATTTAAGGCTATTTTAATATAATTAAATATATCATTAATTAAATTAATGTTAAATAATAACATTTTTCAGATTTTGTTATATATTAAGACTGAATATATGAGATTTAATTTCCTTGATCGAGTGAATCAATTTTTTAAACAATAAATATCTAAAAAAGTTAAAATTAAAACTTTATCATAAGAAATAAATGAAAAGAAGTTTTAAAATATTATTCAACAAATGGAATCAATTAAAAATATTATAAGTTTGGATAAGTCTATTTTATCAATGAAATATTCGTAAATACTTTAAATGATATTTAAATAATTTTTATAAAAAAACAATCAAAAATAGTGTGACAGGATTTTACAAAAATATACCAAAGAAATAAAATCAAGCATAATTTATATTAAAATTATTATTAGTGAAATAAATGTTGAACATAAAGAATAATGGTAAATTATGCTGAAATCTGGTATATAAGCCGCGGCTTATACAAAAAAAAATTGATTTTTTTAAAAGTTCGGTACAGCTTATACACAAAGATCATATTTCCCAAAAATCTCGTATATAAGCTGCAAGTTATATAAAAAAGTGGAATTTTATTTTAAATTAGGGCGAGTGGCTGATACATAATGGAGCTCATATTCGAGATTTTAGCGTTTCAGTATTTTTTTAATAAATTTTTACCCGTATTAATAATATATAGGATGTAAAACTAAGCAAGATGAATATGTTTTTTTTAAGATAAGCTGTAAAGATATGTTAGAATCGCATAAAGAAATTTTTAGTTAATTTGATATCTAAAACAAACATTCTAACTAGTATTTGTATTTTATACCTTATTTTACTAACTAAATGCCAAATGGATAGCATATAAAAGTTAATAATACGTCACATTTATAGCTTTCTAAACATGGATATTTAAAAGTTATAACTATTTCTATAATTTTTTTTTAATGAAAAATTTTATAATGATACAAATATAAAAAAATAGAATTTTGAAGTAGTTTTATGTATAGGTTATATTATAAAATACAGTTTATTCAAAAACACATTTTTATTGGTAAAAGTTTCTTTATATACATTAAAATATCCCTTTTAATATATTTAATAGTTTTTAAAATCAATATATTGATACAAATATTTTTTTATAGTTTTATAATGCATCCTGGTTTATTACTATTATGATTTAATATTATTTGCAATCCCTAACTTTTAAACAAGAAATAATCATCAAAATTCAAACTGGATCTATTCAGTTTAATAAATTTACAACTTGAGTTGAATTTTATATATTAATATACTTGATTTCTTTATACATGTTTATCAATTCAATATAATAATTTTCTAGTCACTATATTTAAATATAAAATTTTTATTTATAATTATAATTTATTCTACTTTACATTATTCAATATTAAAAACTTACTATTTATATTTTTATTAAAATTTTCACTGAAATTAATAAAAATAACTAAATTAATAACTCTCCAATGAATGAAAATTTCTTTTACTTGAACAACTAGCAATAATATATTTTAAAATTATCAAACTATATTTGTATATTCTTAAAAGCTATTAGGCTCGCACAAGATATTTTCACCAAGTTTATTAGATATGAATATTCTAGATTAAAGTAAAAAAACCTACCATTAATTGAAAGTTAAAGAAATATAATGTCTAGTTTTAAATTAAACTTACTACTATTAAATAAAGTAGTAATATGCTAATCAAGGCTCACAAAACTATTTAATTCAGTCTATCCAGAGTCTATTAAAATATATTTAAATGGCACCTTATAATTATATATTGATGATTGTGAAGTATATTCTATTTGATACAATATTAGATACATAACTTATAAGTTAAGATAAAGTAACCATGTATTTTATATTTTGCAACAGAACGAGTAAACTCAAACGTAACTACATAATTGTAACTGACCATGCCATGTGTAAAATATTAATTTTGTTTATTGTTCTTGTTTTGTAAGTTTTAAGCTTTACATTCACAATCCTTTAAAGAACAAAAAGTTGGGATCTTTGGGTTTTTAAGTATTATTTTTTCTTAAAGAAATGAATTTGGATAAAATATTAGGAAGGATTTTAAACGGTCGGATAGCGGCAATTTTATATTTTTGCAAAAATATACTCTTAAAACCTAGCTTGTATTGTGAGTGTTGTAATAATACGCATTACTAAATTACGTAAAAGCGTCATAAGGATAATACTTTTTAAGATGTTAAAATAGTTATTTTTAACAAAAAAAATGTTTACGTTTTAATCATAAAAACTAGCTTTTTTGAAAATTCTAATCTTATTCTGATTACAATTTTTCAGGTTTCGAAATATTTGTATCGATTAGATTGCAGAGGATTTTCAATTAACAACATCGTCGATTTTGAAAATAAATAAATTTTTAAGAGAAAATGTGAGCGTTATTATTTAGCAAATCTTATTCGTCTTGGTGAGAATAGCGCAATTTGCCAAATTGACCAATCTATGTTTTCGTATATATAAAAATAAAGGACTGCAAAAATGCCTTAGCAAGAAAGATATTTTTTTTGGCATTTCTGATACATCAAGTTGTCCAGCTAAGTATTTTGAGACGTTAGTAAGTAACCACTGAGCAAATTATCTAATACCTATAATCTGTCTGATTTTTCAACCAGTAACTGTTATCTAGAATGATGAATAGCGTTCATATTGTTAGAAAAAACTTTAGATTTGATAATTGTACTTTAAACCATATTTTGAATTTTGTCAACCCTATAACGGGTGTAAATAACCAAACAATTAAATCTTTGTAGAAAAAATAAAACAAAAGGTTTAAAAATAATGGCATTAAAGTTTGAGGCATTGCAAGAAGATTTGAGTAAATGGATGTATAAATATGAGATTGGGAAGGATGGTTTGAAAAATTTGAATGATTTAATGAAGCTTTAAGTTTATTATATTAATGTTTATTTAAAATAATATTTTATAAGGGGGAAAAACACTACTTTTATTATAGTGAAAAAGCACGAATCTTATAATAGGAGAAAAACACCACTTTTATTATAAGATAAAAACACTATTTTTATTATAGGAGAAAAATACCACTTTTATTAAAAAGGAAAAGTACCACTTTTAATATAGGGCAAAAACACCACTTTTATTAATGGGGAAAACACCACTTTTATTATAAGGGAATATAAACCACTTTTATTATCATGGAAAAACACCACTTTTATTATATGGAAAAATACAACAATTTTATTATAGGAGAAAAACACCACTTTCATTATAAGGGAATATAAACGACTTTTATTATAATGGAAAAACACCAATTTTATTATATAGGAAAACATCACTTTTATTATAGGCAAAAAACACTAATTTTATTATATGGCAAAAAACACCACTTTTATTATAGGGCAAAACACTACTGATATTATAGGGCAAAAAACAATACTTTTATTATCGGAGAAAAACACCACTTTTATTTAGAGGTAATATAAACCACTTTATTGTAATGGAAAGAAACCACTTTTATATTAGGGGAAAAACACCACTTTTATTATAGGGGAAAAACAACAATTTTATTATAGGAGAAGAACACCACTTTTATTATAAGGGAATATAAACCAATTTTATTATAATGGAAAACACCACTTATATTATAGTGGAAAAACACCACTTTTATTATAGGGGAAAAACACCACTTTTATTATAGGGAAAAAACTCTGATTTTATTGTATGGCAAAAAACACCACTTTTATTATAGTGGAAAAACAACAATTTTATTATAGGAGAAAAACACCACTTTTATTATAGGGAAAAATAAAATACTATTATAGGGGAAAATAAACCACTTTAATATAGGAAAAAACACCACTTTTATCATAGGGAAAAAAACACTTATTTTATTATATGGCAAAAAACACCACTTTTATTATAGGAGAAAACCACCACTTTTATTATAGGGGAAAATAAACCACTATTATAGGCGTAAATAAACCACTATTATTATAGGATAAAAACACCACTTTTATTATAGGAGAAAACCACCACTTTTTTTTATAGGGGAAAATAAACCACTATTATAGCCGTAAATAAACCACTATTATTATAGGAGAAAAACATCATTTTTATTATAGGAGAAAAACACCAATTTTATTATAAGGGAAAATAAACCACTTTTATTATAGGAGAAAACCACCACTTTTATTATAGGAGAAAAACACTACTTTTATTATAAGGGAATATAAACCACTTTTATCATAAAAGAAAAACACTTTTTTTATTATAGGAGCAAAATAACACTTTTATTATAGGGGAAAAACACCACTTTTATTCAAAAGGAATATAAACCACTTTTATTATAGGAGAAAACCACCACTTTTATTATAGGAGAAAAACACCACTTTTATTATAGGCAAAAACACCACTTTTATTATAGGAGAAAAACACTATTTATATTATATGGCAAAAGACATCACTTTTATTATAGAATATAAACACCACTTTTATTATAGGAAAAACACCAGATTTAAGTTGCGATCTGTTATCGTTTGTTTAAAGAAGAGTAAGTTTATAAAATGTTTTTAATCTTGATTTTTTTTTATAATGATTTGTAAGACTACAAAATAATACTGAAAAACTAATAAAACTCCTTATAAGTAAGTAAATACTGCAAGACCTCAAAAGATTTTAAAAAAAGCCAAATACAGTAGATCTGTTGAGTTAAGACCTTTTGTATAATAATAATAATATTGTTGTTGCAAGTGAAAACAAAGATTTGACATTAAATCATATTCTTTAAAAGAAAATATTAATTATAAGTTTTGAAAGATGGCTCCATAATGTTCCGAAAATTACAATCATAAATCTAAATTTCAGTTTCTAAAATAGTAGTTAACAAAACTTATAATGATATGAGCTTTTAAATTTAAGATTTCTTTATAAAAATGTAGAATTATTAAGTTGGAAGAGGTAGTTTACCAAGATGATGAATTAATGTTTGAAGTAGTATAATAGAGGTTCCTAGATTGATATTTGAAAATATATAAATGGTGGGATCCAATTTTAAAAACTATCTTATTCTTGTTGATTATGGATTTATTAGGAGTTTGTTACTAATAGTTTTAAGAATATGTTGTCCTGATATTATAATCTGGAGTGAAAAATAGCAAGGGTATTACAAATATAGAAAACTAAGATTTTTAAAGCTAAACAGTTAACCAAAATTACTTTTTCGTGAATCAAAAAAATTGTGTTCAGTTCAAAAAACGCTATATGACGCTTTTTTTTTACAAATCAAAAATTATTTGGAAACGGAATTTTAAGAATAATTTGTTATAGCGAATTCTTAATTTAATTCAAATTGATTTCTTGGCAATTTAATTGTTACACATTTTTGGCGCTTTTTTTAATGATCCAAAAATCGTATCTTTAAGCAAAATATATCATCTTTATGGAATATAAAAAAAATTAAAATCTGTGATGAGCACCCATTTAAAGAATCTGAAATATTAAATTCTTCAATGTATGTGGAAGGATAATTATTGTAAGGATTATTTGATAATTTTTATGTATGAAAAAATACCAGATCCAAACTTTTTTACAGAATACAACGGTACGTCTTATATTGTAATTAAGTAATGTCCGTATTTATCGATTTTATTCTTTCTTGTCATTTTAAAAAAATATGGTTTTATCAATGACACAATAAAAGGTAAATGCAAAATCCATAAAAAATAACATATGTTTTATATAACTTATTTATTAAGCAAAAAACAGTTTAAAATGCCTTTTATATAAGCTATATTTATTGTCGCTTAAAAAAATATTTCAGAATACTAAATCATATTTATAAGAGAATTTTTAAAAAAATGTATGATCAGTATGGCATAAATTTTAAGTTCAGGAAAAATAAGAGTTTGAGTTTGTTAGCTTGTCGGGGAAAATAGTAAAAAATGGATAGATGCTATTTTATAACCTTATCAACTCAATTTAGGTAGGATATAAAAAATTTTAAAGATTTTCTAGTAACACGAAATGAAAGTAGGGATAAAATTTCGATTGCTAAATTACTAATCTTATTTAGAAAAGTCAACGACAAATTCAATATTATTTGAAAGCTAGCTTGTTTGCAATCAATAAAAGTACAAAAATTAGTTTAATAATCATAACCAATTTATAGTAGAACTTTAAAATTTAAATGTATTCATTTAAAAATTATGTTATATAGTTATAAATGGAGAACAAGTATAGTTGACAATAACTCTGGATTTTAAGGTATTTTTCTGAACCAGAAAACTAATATAGATGGCGTATTTTTACATTTCATGATTCCCTAGGATATCATATGTTAAGCTGCATTAGATGTAAATTATGTATTTTATGTTTTTTGAATCTAATTTTTATAAATCTATTCTAAAGCTTGGTATATAAAAAAATTCTGATTGAACTTTACACAGATTATTTGGACCTTCTTACCCATAAAAGTTAAATTTTTAAAATTTGAAGAGCAAAGACAAGATCTTTTTTAAACATAAAACAGGTAACTTATCTGATTTCAAAATTTTAAAAAAATTAAGATTTGAGTATTAATTTTAAATTTTTAATTGATTTGTTCAAACAATATTTTAATTAAACAACCAATTTATAGATAAGATATTTATGTGTTTAAAATAGGTTGAAACACAACTTTTGATATTTTTTATAACTCTAAGGAAGAAAAACTCAAATTACTTTCTGTTTTTAAAATAAATGTCCCAATAAGTAATTTTGAACTAATAGAATTCAGTCATGAATTAGAAAACCTTTACACAGAATTTAAACAATTTTTTAAGATTTCAAGGATGTTTCATCATTGATAGATGTTTTCTCGTTACTATTTGAAGTAGATTCGTAAGATATTTTCTGTAGATTTGAATTAAAAAATTTATTTGAATGCAGTAAACATCAAGACAATTTTTCTCAATATGTCAGAATTAGATTCAAAAGTAAAATTAAAGCTGAATTCATAAACATTATAAATAATATCCAGCAAATTACGGCAAATTTTGTGTTGGCTTTGCTTTTCAAATAGACTTATTTGAATAGGAAAGATTTTAAAACTCATTCCGAAACCAATCCACAGATGAAATACTCATTCCACTACTGAAATTTACTTTATCGAATGTGAAATTTCTATAGCAAATATAAAAATTCTAACATAGTTCCATATATCTTATATGCCAATCATATCAAGTTCTTTAAATAAAAGTTAAACCATTATTTTTTAAATGAAACGTAGTTTTTTGATTTGTTTATAAAATTATATTATTATGTTTAAGATTTTAAATAAAAAATCAATTTATTCTATAATTCTGATTTCTATTATAATTTCTTTAACTTTTGTCAAATTAAAAGGTATAATATTTTATAATTATTTATATATCTATAGCAATTTAAATGGATTATAAATTTTATTAGTAATTGCATTCAATACAAGAGAAATTTTGTTATAATATACAAACAAGTTCATTTATAAATGTCAATTATAAATATAATGGAGTATATAGGTTGATTAAGACAAGAATAAAACATTAGATTTAAATTAATTTTGGATAGTCTTATACATGAAAGAGTTTTTAAAATATATAGTCAAATTATGGTATAATTTTTATTATTCAATTATATAGTAGAGAAAACCTTTGGAAATTGAACCGTAAGAATAATGTGTTTTACGAAATTCTGTATTTAATTAAAATAAATATTTATTTCTTTGGGCTTTTTTAAACTATTACAGATTATTGCACTTTTTTAAACTAAACCAAACCTTTCACTACCAAAAATTTTTGATCGGTGAAAATAAAATTTCAAAAATGCTATCAGTTAAAAAAAATATTAACAAAAATCAATAAAATTCAATTAAAAGAATTAGCTTTTTCAGCAAATCAAACTTATTATTTTAAAGCAAAACAAATTTAGTCACAAAATCACATCTTAACTTGATTTTTATTACCTATCTCAACTTAATTTGATATTTAAGTTAATTGTTGAAACTCTCATTTGCTTGCGTGAGTACTTTCGTTACAGAGTAATCGAATGCATACTTAAGACAAATTGTAAGGTTACAAAACTTAAATTTCCTTAAAATCAAGATAACTTTAATGTTTATCAGTTTAGATAGTTTAAATATTCTTGAATACGTTTAATGATAATTTGAACAAGTGTAGACGATTTCATGTTCGAGATCAATTCAGCCCACACACATTCAATAGATCAGCTAATTTCATTAAGCTCAACAATGCATATCGCATTAGTTTTGTTTGCTGGGATGTCCACAATGACTACTCACTTATAATTTAGCATACTTTCGTCAACGTGGACAAATTTATTTAATCCTCCCCATTTCTGCATTTCTGCATTTCATTATTATATTTTTTTCATTAAAACAAGTAATTTATTCATTATCTTTTTATAGGCTTCCTACTTATTCCTAAAGTTTTCATAATACTATGGCCAGGCTGCTTTCCAGCTATTATGGCTAAGACGGAAACTTCAATTTAAATGACTTAAAAATAAATTTTCTTATATAAATGTTCTTTTTATCTTGATGATTATTCTTTTTTGTAACACCGCCAACAGTATTTTTCGATTCAACAATTCTATTTATCAACTTTCATTGACATATTGCAAGTTAACCATTTGATTTCGTGTCTGACCCGCATACGGATATTTAAGCGCCAGAATTTTCCGGATATTTCAGCGACGAAATTTTAAAAAAACTCTAATAAAAAAAATAAAGTAATACTTAGATAAAAATTATGATATAAATTTTAATTAAATTTCCAATTAAAAATCAGGTTCATGCTTTTAAAAATCACGGCAATTTCTAAATATCTTTTATTTTCACAAGTGATAAGTAATTTTTCCTCCTTATAAAAT
>CAKKLC010006551.1:609-13435 GCA_918559645.1 Ceratonova shasta | reverse complement strand
TTTTGATGGTTTAATAATTTTGCATAATTTATTATGCAAAAAAATGCAAATTATGAAAAATTTTGTTTTATAAAAAATTATGCAATTTTCAAATTTGGTTCCCCTAATTATTAGTATATTTCGGTTTTAATAAAAAAAAAGGATGTTTTCAATACAACTCTATCAGATACACATTTTATAGTTGATTTTATTTCAAAATTATGGTGTATACATTTTATTTGAACAACAATATTGTTTTATTAGTATATTTCGGTTATAATATAATAAGGATGATTTCAATACATTTCTAAAAGATCCAAATTTCATATTATTTAACTTTTTTTATTTTGAACTACAATATTGTATAAATAGTATATTTTGGTTATAATATAATAAGGATGTTTTCAACACATTTCTATAAGATACAAATTTTATGGTTGATTTTATTTCAAAATAATGGTGAAAATATTTTATTTGAACAACAATATTGTTTTATTAGTATATTTCAGTTTTAATATAATAATAGTATTTTCAATACATTTCTAAAAAATCCAAATTTTATTTTATTTAAATTTATATATTTTGAACTATAATATTGTATGAATAGTATATTTTGGTTATAATTTAATAATAGTATTTTCAATACAATTCTAAAAGATCCAAATTTCATATTATTTAAATTTATTTATTTGAACTACAATATTGTTTTATTAGTATATTTTGGTAATAATATAATAATAGTATTTTCAATACAAATCTAAAAGATCCAAATTAAATATTATTTTAAATTTATTTATTTTGGACTATAATATTGTATTATTAGTATATTTTGGTTATATTATAATAAGGATGTTTTCAATGCAATTCTATAAGATAAAAATTTTATGGTTTATTTTATTGCAAAATAATGGTTAAAATATTTTATTTGAACTAAAATATTGTATTAATGTATATTTTGGTTATAATATAATAATAGTATTTTCAATACATTTCTAAAAGATCCAAATTTCATATTATTTAAATTTATTTATTTGAACTACAATATTGTATTCTTAGTCTATTTCGGTTTTGATATAATAATAGTTATTTCAATACAATTCTAAAAGATCTAAATTTCATATCATTTATATTTATTTATTTGAACTAAAATATTGTATTAATAGTATATTTTGGTTATAATATAATAGTATTTTCAATAAATTTCTAAAAGATCCAAATTTCATATTATTTAAATTTATGTATTTGAACTACAAAATTGTATTAATAGTGTATACAATTTCCAGAAAAAAAATTATGCAAGTTTTTTTTATAAAATAAATTTGTGTTTATTTCTTATAACATAAAAATAAATTGGTCTTAATGAAAATTTTATTACGAGATTCCTGATATTTCTATTATAAGTTTGTAGTATTTTGTAATGTCTTTTAATAGAATTAAATCAAAAAGAATTATCCTACAATCAACTTAAAGAAATTTTAAATTAGCTATAATGTATACGAAAAGGGATGAAAATTTATAATTAAATACAACTTTTTTATTAAAGTTTTACTATGTTTTAATATAATAAACAGTAATTTTTCAAATTTTATTTTTTTTATATTATAAAACAAATTATGTTATTATTTTCCTTAATCACTTATTTAAATGTTAAGATATAGTGAGACCCCGTTTTTTGCATATTTTGGTTTTCTAAGATAAAATGCAAAAACGAAAAATTGGAAATAACTAATTTTTTATTGTAAAATTGAAGTCAAATAGTGTTTTCTATTTACTCTTTCTTTTCCTAATCTTTTAAATTGATTTCTCAAGTTCTCTAATATTTTTTAAATCATTTCCATCTGTCTTTTCGTTTTGAGAGAAGAAGTTTTTTTAATAATTTTAATGCTTTGGCCGCTTCTTCTATTTTTATTTGATTAAATTTTTTCCTCACTTTTTTCATCCTGATGTATTTCCTGATCAAAATGCTCTTTATATAAATCTATAAGTGTTTAAATATTTGGTGCTGCAAATCAATCTTCGTTTTTTATTGACTCATCTATTTCATCTAAAAGTGTAGGATCATTAATTATTTCGTTAAATAGGTATTCTTCTTCTTTTACTCAATAATAACTTTCCTGGATAATTTCTTCCTCTTAAAAATTCTAAAATGCATTATTAAAGCAATTTTGAATTGTTTTAGGCTGCAAAGAATCCTACGAATTTTCTATTAAAAATATGGATTATCATAGATCTATTTTAACTTTTTCTTTTATTAAAAATATCTGGTTTAATGATCTAATTTTATATTTTTTATAAAGACATTAAAAAAAATTGCGGATTATTCCATTATCTAATGGTTGTAAAACGCTTGTTGTATTTGACGGAGGAAAATAATTTCTAAAATCGCATTTTTCCGCCTTTAATATTTTATGAACTGAAGCGTTATCGATAATTAAGCACCCTTTCTTCGATTTTTTCCATTGATGTAGATTAAGATATTTTAAAAAATTTATCAAAAATATAGTATGTCATTCAGGCGGACTTGTTTCCAAAATATTTTACTGGCAAATTCTTGATATCTCTCAAACATCTCGGTTTTTTGAGTTTTTGATTAAATATGGTTTCATTTTTAAGTCTGACGTCATATTTGTACGCAACAATAGAGTAATTCTTTTTTTGCTGTTTCTTTTTGTTATATTTGATGCACCCTTCTTATTGTATATGTTTGATGGTAAAAGTTCAAAAATAAAACTCTGTATCTTCCGCATTGTAAATCGCAGATGGGTCAAATCGAGAAAGAAGACTAGAAAGAGTACTCTGTTCCTTCATTTAAACTACTTTATTGTCGATTTTCTCTGATTCACCGGACTCTTTATAGCTACTAATATTCTTCCTAGATTTAAAACGCTCAAACCCACCATTAGAAGCCTTAAAATTCTTAATATTAAATTCTATGGTTATGTTTAATGCCGTTTGTATAATAATATCTCAAGATATTGGGAAATTTTCGGCTCTTAGATGTTTAATATGCTTTACAAGAAGAATTTTCAGATTATCGTGTTTTCCACCCCTGAAATTATGCTTAATTTTTATAAAATTATCAAGATTAATGTATTTCGATTTATTTTTCAATATTCTGGATATTGTTGATTGATCAACTTCATAGAAAAGTGAAAGTTCTTTTTGATTATATGTTTTTTTTCTATTTTTTCCAGAATTAAGCGTTTTTGATTTAGAGTGAGTGGTTTGTTTACTTTTTGTGGTTTGACCATGTTTTATGTTTATTGATGTTTTTTGCGAAAATATTGAAATATGCAAAAAACGGGAATTATGATTTGAATTTTGGAAATTTCCAGCAAACAATATGGAAAAAAACAAAGTTTATGCCAAAAACAAGGTTTTATGCAGAAAACGGCGCTTTTTGAAACAAAAAATTTATTAAAATATGCAATAAACGATAAATATGCAAAAATCGAAATATGAAAAACCGAGGTCTGACTGTAGCAATAAAAATTACTACTTGATATCCTATTTTTATCTTTTTATATCTTTTTTAACAATTTTTATAATATAAATTTGCTAATATTTTAATAATAATTAAAATATTGGAAAAATAATTATTAAATTTATTGTAAACCATAAAAAATATTATTTTCTTTATATTACCTCAATCATATTCCCTGTACAACAGCCAAAAAGAAATAAAATATTATTGTTAACATTTTTGCTATTGTAGAAAGTGAAATTGAAATCTTTTTAATTATTATTTTTAAGTAAATCTTTGGATTGCAAGATACTGTGAATTAAATTCATTCTTCCTAAATAATATTATTCATAATTTAATTAGTATAATTTGAGTTGAATTATATCATCTCTGATGTTCGTTTGCTAGATTTTAAAAGATCAAATACAAATATAACTAAATGTTGTTTTTTTCATTTAATAAATTTGGAAAGTTAATTGTTTTCTCGATCGTCCTAAAAATTTAATATAAAAACGTTTTTTTTTACTAAAAATGGGTATACAAGATACTATAATTTGAGTTTTAAAATTTATAGAATTTCTATTACATTAAATGATTTATTTTATTAAGAAAAATTAAGATTATTTCGAATATAGAGAATTAATAAATTCTATATTCTCATCATTTTAAGGTAGATTTGTTAATTTATATTTTTACATCAATAAGAAAATTTTAGTAGCAAAATTATGATGATTACTTTCTTTTTAAGTGGTGAATTCATATAATAGAGTTTAAAATTAACCAAAGAAATTCATTATTTTTATTGTGAATAAAAAACAAAAATCATTGCTACTATTTCATTGTATTGAAACACTACTATAAACAAAATATTCATTTTCTATGTATAAAAACTAATAAATAAACTAGGTAAATAATTATACCCAGTTCCAAGAAACCTTGCACAAATCAGATTTAGTTTATTACAATCATATTTAGTATCAAAGACATTCATTTATGTATTTTTTTATTTCTATTGTAAGCAGCTTTCAGAATATATATTGCTTTATTCAACATTTCTACTTTATTGCTAAAGTATTGGTAACTAACATTTTAAATTCCTCACTATTTACTAAATCATTAGATTTATATTATTTAGTGTAACTTGAAGATTCTAATACAATGTATCTTATTTAATATAAAAAATATTTATTTAGGTCTTCTTGCACTAAATTTTATTTATTTAGATTTTTAAATTTTTGTGGGAATCTTAAGTTCAAAATCTCAATTTTCCTACTGTTATTACCTTTTAAAATAATAATTTCTTAAAATTCAACATTAATTTTTGTCACCACTAATTAAAACATCATTAAATTTATTAGTTTTATCAAAACTTGTTTTAGATCAACAAAACTATATGAAATGATGTTATTTAAAAAACATAAAAATTGATTAAACATAGATGTTTGAACCTAAATGTTTAAATCATAACTTTTGATTAAACACAGGGTTTTAAAATTATTTTTTAAAATTTATAATAAAAATCAAGTATGAATGTGACAGAAAACTTGGAGTACGCACATTATAATCAGCGAAAATAGATATTTTAGTATTAATATATATCTTTGAACTAAAATATGACAACGATTTCATTTTTATAATTTCTCAAAGATTAATATATTGATTCTTTTGGTATATTTGATTGCTGAATTCAATAGATATTCAAATCGCATTTTTTACATTTGTTTTTTTGCTGCTTCCTACAAAACTTTTATTGTAAATAATAATAGTTGAATTCAATTTAAAAATGCCAAACAATAATTTTTGTTTCTTGAAATAAAAGTTGCAACAAATAAACATTTGAATTATATTAATTGAAGTATATTTCATATGTAAATTTTTATACTTTCGCCTAAGACAGAATCCTTATTCAAATTTAATAAATTCAGGTATTTAGACTAAATAATTTTAATATACTTATGTATTTTACTTGAAATATCTTAATAGTACATCTACATTTTTTACTACTTGAAGTTTATTTCATTAGCATTAGTTACATGATTTTTGTGTTATTTTATCATTATTTGCTAATTATTCAACGTATTTCAAAGTTTTAAATGAAAAGAATATTTTAAAATATTATTATTTTCCAACCAAAACAAACCTTCTATAAATAAAATAAAGTCAACATCTAAGTTAAATTAAATTTTAATTTTTATTTGTATACAGGTCCTTTATCAATTTACAAGTGAGATTTATTATTGACTTTCAATATATTATACCAATTTAGATTTAAAACCACATTTTTTTTTAAATTTCGCTTTTTTTATTCTTTAACAAAAGTTTTTTTTAATTTTATCCAGAAATAATTAAAAAGTAAGAGAATTAGAGTTGGAGTACTTTAAATACTTTTATTGAAAATAATGGAACCGTACGTTATTTATCACTAATAAAAAGTTGTGCTTACCCCCACAGATTTTAATGATAGCTAGTTAATTTAATGTATAAAACATTTTAAATTTACTTTAAAATCTTTTAACATATTAATACCAATTAATGACATTTTCTTTCTTGGTATTTAATCCAAGCTTTTAAATAAAAATAGCGTCAACAACATCTTTTCTGAATATTAACCAACTCAATTAAAATTTGAATAGTATTATTACCGTATACTAATAGCATTTTTTTTTGCTCTTATAAGTTCATGTAAAAATTTATACGTATTTATTTAGTAAACATTCTTCTGTTTATTCTTGATTCAGTTGTGTAACAATCAACGTATACTTTTTAGAGTATCCATGTAATCATATGTTAGTTTCTTTATTCCTTCTCCAAAGCTTTCAATTTTAATAAATTTACAAAATTCTATTTCGAATATTAACGTCAAGTTAATTTGAAATTCCGCTTACATAAACACACTGAACTTTGATTTGTACGAAATTATATTAGTTTCGGTTCATGTGGCTTATAGCACGTATTTGAGATTATACTACATTTTTATAAAATTTAAAGAACCCCCTTACATGATACGTAGATCAATCAAAGAAGTTATAAAAAGGAAAGAATTTACTCAAAAGAAACTTTGAAGAGCTTGATCTTCTCTGAGAGATTAATAGACCAAATATTTACTAGCGGTTTTAAAGCTAATGTCTTTTTAGCCAACTGCAAAATAATTCATAATACAAAGTTATGTTTAATTTTTAATGATGATACTAGAACGTCTTAGATTAGACGAGCTTTACATCCCGATGGTTTTTATTTGGTGAACAAATCAGGTTGTTCTTTTCATGTGCTTTCCGAAAAAATAGCTTTTTTGAAGGTTCAAACTTTAAACGAAAATAATATTTTAAATAATGTATAAATAAATTATGAAATCCTCTTTTCAAGAAATAGCTTTTGAGTAGCAACTTGACTGATTTACCGTGTTTTAGTATGCTGATCTTATTAGAAAAGCCATTTGTGAGTACAAGATACGAAAAAGTGACAAGCATGGGGGTGTCAATTCTGACTACTCGAGCAAAATAAAGAAAATAGATAAAAGTCTATTTTTTAAGACGGAATACAATCGTGGGCATATGTCTGCTGGCTAATAGTATGTAAGAGAAATAGAGAGGGTTACATCAAGGCCTTCATTGTACACGTTTTAAATATAAATACAGAAACAATGAGATAAATTATATATGAGAACATTTATCTTAGGTCTATTATTGTTACTGATCAATGGCATGCTTATTATACTGAATTAAAAGAAAAACAGAGTTCAAAAATAAAAGTGTTAATGACTTAATAAACTTTGTAGATGCAAAAGATTCAATTTTCATTCTCAGTAGATTTAAGGAATATGGGATACTTAAAACAAGTACAGTATAACCTCGGTTTTGTGCAAAATTTTTGAAAAAAAGTGGCACAAAAGTTAAAATTACACAAAATCTTGAGACAAATAATTAATTAAAAAAATAACTTTTATTTAATTTTTCTAAATAATCTGTAATATTACTTCCATACCAAAATCTCATCAGCCAATCTCACAAAATTTTTAATCTTAATTCAGTCAAATTTTTAATATGGGCAGATAATAACATTTCATTTTCTTTTGATATTTAGTTTAATAAATTTAATTGAGTTTTTTGATTGAAATTTTATGTTAATTTCTTCCTCTATTTTAATAAAATCTTAATTAAAATTGTTTTCTTTTTCCCCAAAGACTTCATTCACAACTTTTAATATGGTTTCATTAGCTATATTCTTGTTTACAACATTCATATCTTAAATAGATACATTTTGCACAGATTTTGAAAAACAATCTACAATAGTAATGGAAGTAATTTTATTCCATGAAATTGAGCTCAATACTATTTTATCTTTTATATTAATTTTGTTTAAATCAAAATCGCTGATCTCAGTGATGAAAAATTCAAAGTTGTTTACTAAAAAATTGTAATAATAATTTTTAAAAGCCTTTATGATTCTCATATCTAATAGCTGAAGTAGTGAGGTCGTATTTTTTGCTAAAAATAATAATATAAAATTACTTAATTCACAATGTGGATGACATGGAGTATTGTCCAACATAAGTAAAATTTTCTGTTATCATTTCTTCATTTAATTTTTTTAGTTGAGAGGTGAAAACTGACGATGTCATCCATGAATTTTTATAAAATGTATATTCTACATTAAAAACTGTGAAAGATTAATTTTTAAATGACCTTGGATTATTGTTTTTTCCTATAATTAAAAGATTTTTTTTCACTCTCCATGCTAACTGTAAATAATATGGCCAAAAGTTATTGATTTCCTTTTTTTACCCTTACAATCATCTCCTTCTGCAACAAAACTCCGGGTTTGGGCGTTTTTATAGTAAAGCGCAATTCATCAGTATTAAAAATAACAAATAATTTGTATTGAAGAAATTTTTGTTTGAAAATCCGTTTATAACATCTCTAATATTAGTAAAATCGGCTGAAAAAGACTCTCCTGAAATTTCTAATTGATTAAATACCATATCTTTTGATAAATCTGTAAGGCCAACCATTCGACGAAACAAAATTTCATATACTGATTTGATTTGAAACTTGTAGTGCAGTTCCTTTTACAATCGTACTGTTAACAGGTATTGAATTTGAACGTAAACAATTAAATATTTCACAAACAAGATCTTCAATTTAAAAAGATCAGCGTTTTTTGTTTTGTTTTGATCTGTATTGATTTCAAATAGAGCGATAGCATCTTCAGTGAAAATTTTTCGTCCAATTTTGTTAATCAATTCTCTGATCACTTCATACTTCGCAGAGATTTTTCTGGGCTATAAACTTTTGCTTTTAAAAAGAAAAGTGATTTCTCGTTTTTCATCTTGATTTAGTTATTTCAAAATAAATTGAGGTTTTTACAATATTAAAATATTTTATATCAATCATTGTTAATTGCAAACTTAGTTTTTAATTTATTGTTTATAAATTTTTTTATATTTGACTAAAAAGTGGGAGAAAGTTTAATTAACTTTTAACAAATTTATTTCATTTAGACTGAAAATATCACAAAAATTGAAAATGGCACAAAATAGAGTGACACAAACTTGAAAATGGCACAAAATAGAGTGACACAAACTTGAAAAAGGCACAAAATAGAATGGCACAAACTTGAAAATGGCTCAAAATAGAGTGACACAAACTTGAAAATTGCCCAAAATAGAGTGAAAAAAACTATTAAAAGGCAAAAAATCGAGTGAGACAAAGTTGAAAATGGCACAAAATAGTGACACAAACTTTAAAATGGCAAAAAATCGAGTGACACAAACTTGAAAATGGCACAAAATCGAGTGACACAAACTTGAAAATGGCACAAAATCTAGTGACACAAACTTGAAAATGGCACAAAATAGACTGAAAAAAACTTGAAAATGGCACATAATGGAGTGACAAAAACTTGAAAATTCAAAAAATCCAGTGATAAAAACATTAAAAAGGCAAAAAATCGAGTAACACAAACTTTAAAAAGGCAAAAAATCGAGTAACACAAACTTTAAAAAGGCAAAAAATAGAATGACACAAACTTGAAAATGGCACAAAATCAAGTGACACAAACTTGAAAATGGCAAAAAATCGAGTAACACAAACTTTAAAAAGGCACAAAATAGAATGACACCAACTTGAAAATGGCACAAAATCGAGTGACACAACAAACTTGAAAAGGGCACAAAATCGAGTGAAACAAACTTAAAATGGCACAAAATCTAGTGACACAAACTAGAAAATGGTACAAAATAGAGTATTAAAAACTTGAAAATGGCACAAAATATAGTGACACAAACTTGAAAACGGCACAAAATAGAGTGACGAAAACTTGAAAATAGCACAAAATAGACTGACAAAAGCTGGAAAATGGCACAAAATTGACTAACAAAAATTTGGAAATGGCACAAAATCGAGTGATACAAACTTGAAAATGGCACAAAATAGAGTAACAAAAACTTGAAAATGGCACAAAATCGACTGATACAAACTTGAAAAAGGCACAAAATAGAATGAAAAAACTTGAAAATGGCAAAAAATCGAGGGCTTACAGTATTGCGAGCTCGCAGCAGAAACTCATAGTTGCTATATTCAGAGTACTAAATTTTTACGGTAGTCAAAATAAGGATAATAATCTTCTACTTCTATTATTACAAATAAATCCATGTTTTTTATTTTTTTTACTCTTCTTTTTATTTTTGTTACTCCTTATTTTTTCAAAACGCCATATAACCAACATAAACGCTAGTTTCATATCTAAAGTCCTATAATACAAAATTCAGAAATATTTAAAACTATACTACTGAATTCATCCATTCAATTATTGTATTTACTATGCTATTTCTTTTTTCATCTTGATAATCGGATTTTATATCAATTTGAATATCATCTTGAGTATCTATTGAAACTACATATCCTTCATCATTATTAAAGGATATTTTATTCATTTCTAATATATAAGTTATTTCTTCTTTTAAATATTCCTGCAGTTTATAACGTAATATTTCTATTTTTGAATCTATTTTTATAGGGTAAATCAATTTATTTATATTAGTTTTAATTGCTTTTCCGTATAATAACCCTTGTTTTTCATTCAATTCTAAATTCATAAATACACAAGGAGGGCATGATAAATTGTTTGAATTTTTAAAAAATGTTGTTTCATTTGCTAAATTTTCATCTATAATTATCTCTGTAAGATTATCATTTCCAAACTTTATAGTAGTTTCTTCCATATATTTCATTCCTATAAATTTCAGATTCTTCATCTAAAATCTTAATTAAAGTTACATTTTTTAGTTTCTTTTCACAATATTCTTCCAATCCAATCAAGTCATTTTCAAAAACTATAATTTTTTGAGGTCTTAGCTCATTTAACAACTTTATTAACTGGGAGTAGCTGATTCTGGTATCAATGCACTCTTCTATGCACTAAACTTTTGTAAAATAATACCTGCATTTTTACACCACTATGAGGTAGTAAAGCAGTTTCCATCTTAAAATTAAAATCTAATTGTCTTCAAAAACCTTACCTAAAAATAATGTACAATTTTTCGGGTCATTTTTCAAGTGTTGAAATAACGATAAACTTGCTCCGCAGGATAACGTTGGGTCGCTGCATATGATTATAGAAGGCTTGGAAATAATATCTTTCATATTCTTTTCTTGAGAAAGCTCTTTTTTAAATTAATAATACTTACTTGTTTCAGACAAATACTCCCAACAAATCACCCTATTCGATTCCATCATCTTTAAATTAAAAATAGTTACTTTAGAGTGATTAAATGGAGGCTGACCACTAATGCTCTTATTCAGTTTCTCAGGATTCATCCTAACAATTATTTATAAATACCATTCAGAAGAAATGCTGGCGTAAGCAAACGCTTCTGAAATGGATGGAGAAACACAGTAAATTTTTACTTCATGAAAGCGTTCACTTTCCAGAAAAGTGTATAGATACTCCAAAATATCGTAGAGAAGGTGCTATCAGTAAATAGAAATGAATACAATGTTAGTTAAAGGTATCAACACATAACCCTTTTCATTCACGAATTTAGCTTTAATATTTAAATTATTTTTACTAATGATAGTTAAAATATTTTTTAGAGTCTTGTCAGGTTTGGTATATTCTAACCCGGCAAGTTGTGCTACCAACATGATATCGGCGTCCTCTATGAATTTTTTGTCTAACGATAAGGAATGAGTGTTGAAAAGTGAAGAAGCAGAAATATATACAATCTAAATATTGAAATATTTACCTTTCTATTATTAAAGTAAAACAACCAATTGCAGCTGCCGTACATATAGCCACTACTAAAGCATGAAAAAGTGAAACCTCGAAAAAGGACCTTGTTTTTATAATTTAATTACGTGTGATTCATAAAAAGAGAGCACTTGGATCTTTTCAATGCAATTTTTTATACTTTCTTCACTTTGATTTTAATAGAAAAGGTACTTGAAATATTCTAAAAGATTAGAATGTCTCAAAAAGTCACAAGGCTCTTCGTTTAAGGTTTGTTGGACTGTATTGCCAGAATTTTTGATATTTTCAAGAACATCCTTAAACCAAATTCTAAAAATCAACAAAATATACTTTCCAGTCTCCAGTATGGGAGCAGTAGTAAAAATTTTACCTTTGAATTCGGGATTCTAAACATTAATACTAAGTACGTTAGTAAGAATTGGAAGCGCTAACATAGAAAATACATTGCTAATAAAAACACCATAAAGGTTTGGGATATCAATAGAAGAAAACTATTTTTTTAAGCTCTCATTACAGGAATTGAGTGTAAAACAGCTTGAAGACTAGAACTTGCCTAATTTTAGAAATTTAAATACGTTTATCAAATCCCAAGAAAATTCAAATGGGAAATCTAACAAAACCTCTCTATCATTAAAATTTAGTAAATAACAAAGGGGTAAGTTGTCGATTCCTAAAGCATTCTTAAAAAATAAAAATATTTACTATTCTCATTGAAGAATTTTAATTATCAAGAGTAATCTATTTTTCAATTATTACTAAGATTGATAACAAGCACGTTGAGACTATCAAGACGAAACAAAAAAATATGTTGTACGCATGCGTGCTTTTTTTTTTTACTTTGAAAGACATACCCTACGCTAATAATTGTGGTTTTAAAAGTAATTAAAAAAAGTTGAGATAAAATAGATATATAATATAAATTATCGATATGATATTTTAACCAAATTGAATAAATTAAACTAGATTCAATAAAATAATAATATAAGTTAGAATAAATAAAATATTTTAAATTTTCTATGAAGTAGATATTAAAAATATTTCGTAAATCTTCGTATAAAACAGATATATATATTAGTATTATATATTGTTGTATTTGAAGTATGACGGATTCATCCAAATAAATTTATTAACCAGAAA
>CAKKLC010006547.1:22933-35117 GCA_918559645.1 Ceratonova shasta | reverse complement strand
TAAAAAAATTCAAGCTACCTTTCTTAAAATTTTTTTTAACTTAAATATGTACAATGCTTGGCCCCCACTGACGAATTAAATCGCCAAAATGGTCCGCGAATTTAAAAATTTGGACACCTCTGATCTAGAGCATAAACGAGATTTCGGTAAAAAAAGTAAACTTTGTTTAAAAGTAATTACGTTAATTGGTGTTCTTAATTCAATCAAATTAAAGATCAAGAAATTATCAATATTATCAAAAGTAAAATTATCAATATCAGCCATTGTCGCGCAAGCGAATTTCGGGAACCTTAAAGTGTATTTTAAACCTTCATAAGTAACAAACAAACATTAGATTAATAAAACTTTAAATAATTAATATTCACATTTCGGATCAATGGAATTTTTGTCGACCAATATAAGGCATTATCGTTATCATTTTTTTATTATCCTGTTAATATAGAGAGAATTAATAATAACGAGTTATTAAGAGTTTATCCTGTATTTAATACGCAAAAAAACAAATACTTGAAATTGTTAACTGTGAAACGTGTCATAATGTACTGCATTTACAAATAAATAATAGTTATATTGAGGGTTATGCAGATAGATGCGCAAATGAATACTGTTTAAATTACAGAAAATGTATATCAAAAAGATCTAACATTTTTTTAAGAAATTTTAAAATGTGACTTTGGCAGATTTACCTTTGTATTTTTCTTTTTAGCAGAAAATTTCAATAAAATGACTTTTGAAAACTTACTGAAATAGATGCAAAGCTGATAAGAATGTTGAAAAATGAAATTAAACATGATGTCACAATTAATTTTCCTAAGCTAGGAGGAGTAGATCACATAATACAGCTAGATTTAAATGAGCAAATATAGACGTTATGTGTAGTAGGTGAAAGTTTTCAATTAGCCAGAGGATTTGCATGCATACTTCCAAATAGAAGTGCTGCAAATATTATTCCTATCAAACAAAATAATGTAATTGAGGGTTTTACAATCCATACAGATGAATGATAAGTCTACCAAAGTTTAAGCAGTAGTAATTTTTATTGATCAAACAGTCCCAAAAGTATAATTTTGTAAATTCTGAGAACGGAGTGCATACTCAGAATGTAGAAAGCTGTAATAATAAGTTAAATATGAAATAAAAAAACAAAAAGGAACAAAAAAAAAGTTATGAAATATTTTTAAAAGTATTTACATGGATGGAAAGGCACGCCGATTTTACCGTGCAGGATATTAGCGCGCAATAGAACGCCGATCATAGCGCACGGGACTTTTGCTAGCAAAATAAGTTTAATTTTTTATTATTGACTTCTAATTTAAAAAAATTCACATAACTAAGATAAATTTTCTGCCAAAGCTAAATCTTAATTAAGATTAATTGATGCTTTTACAAAATTTTCATGAAAACGATTTTTATTTATTTCATATAAAGTATATTAGCGTTTCGTCATTTTGATAAGATCCATCATTCGCTTAAATTCGGCAAGGTATATATACTGGAAGAAAAGTATTATTGTAAGTAGTAAAGTTTTCATCCTAGTGTCAACGGTACAGAGAATCAAGCTGACGTTTATTTTTGTTAAATCAGGTATGCATTTTCCATATTTTACGTTATGCAAATCTTTTTAATCTTTACTTATTTTTGTATATTCGTTTTATTTTAGTCATGGAACGAATTGAATCGAAGATGAACAAAGACCATAAATTGCATAAAGGATATCGCTTTGGGAAATATGGAGTTTTTGCTGATAAAGCAACATCATGACGATATCCAATAAAAAACTGGACTGGACGTTTGAAGATAAGCTTAGATGATATTGTTTTAATCGTTAGGGAACACAATCATGTTCCAGATCCCAATAAAGCCACAGCAAAAAAGATCGTGTCATCAATACTACATTGCGCTATAACGACTTGCAAGACACCTCGCCAAATCATCCAGCAAGTAACAGCCTGGGTTTCTTTAGAAGTAGCGATCAATCTTCCAGAATAAAGATCTTCACAACGCATGATTGAAAGAACACGAAAGAAACATGATGTTTCTAATGCTGTAGTAAATTCACTCGGCGATACCAGTATTTCTAATTCTCTAAAAAAACATTAAGAGACAAAGACTTCTTGATCTGGTATTACGGCGCTGATGAATTGAGAAGAGTTCTGATGTTTACGATTCCTTCTAATATTAAACTTCTTGAAGAACATAATCATTAGTTTATTGAGGGGACGTTAAAAGTGGCACCGTCTATTTTTCTACAAGTCTTTATGATTCATGCGCTCATCTACCAATCTGCTGTACCACTCATTTATATCTTGGTTCCTGATAAGTCGCAAGACAGCTATTCAAGAATATTTCGGAAGCTGAAGGAATTTAAGCGGAGCCTAAATCCAAGCAGCATAATGTCAGATTTTGAAAAAGCGAGCCAAAACGCTTTCTCTGTTGTATTTACCAGGCTGAAATGATTGGATGCTACTTTCTCCTGGGCCAGAATCTTAGGCAAAAAATTCAAAAATTCAACCTTACTACAGAATACAGTGAAGATTAAAATATAAGAATTCACACAAAAATGATCCTTACATTTATTTTGTGCCATAGACGATGTTATTACGGCATTTGAGGATTTGGTTGACGATTTTCTTTTTGAATTAATACCGTTAATTGAATACTAGGAAGACACCATTTTTGGTCGCTAGCCAAGATGCCGACAGACAGAACCAACGTTTTCTATAAAGAATTTGAATATGAGAAACAGAGTGACTGGTTACCTCCCTCGAACAAATAATTATGTGAAAGCGTGGCATCGCGCTTTTCAAAAAACTAGCAAAGCATCATGCACCCGACAATTTATAAATTGTGTGAGCAATTCATCAAGTAACAGGACCATTTTGAAATATTAATTTTAAGATTTAAATATGGCTACAGACTTCCAGATTGCTCGAAAACGAATAATGTAAAATTAAATGAAAGATTTGAAACCACAATTCCAATTAATGATAGTATCAGTAAATTGGAATTCTTAAAAAGAATCTCTAATAATATCGAAATTTGAAATTATGTTTATATGTATGTGTGTGATGAACTTATGTATTGTATGTTGTTATTTGTATCCTATCTTTTTCATTAGTTTTTATAATAAATGTTGTAAAATGTAACGAATTTTCAATTTTTTTTATTGAATATTAAAACAATAATCTGTGTCCAAAAGTCGGTGCGCCAAAGTCCGTGCGGAAAGGTTGCTGCACCGGTTTGAATACATAAAAGTAAAAGGTTATGAAAACTATTTTGGATTTAATAAGAATTTAATTTTTGGCATTTTTTTTAAATATCTTTTTTTATAATTTTTGATCTTATCTATCTTATTGTAATCACTCGACCAATATCCCATCGATCCCATATTTCCTGTATAAATATTTAAAAAAAATAAATTTCAATTAAAATTTATTTTTTGAATATTTTTAAAAGCTTAAATTCGCACATTGGGGAAGAATCCATGACGATCTTAAGTAGTAATTAAATCGGATGAATTTTCAATATATGAATATAATTCTTAGATATTTTTTGGATTTTGTTAAGCAATATAATGTTCCCATTTATTAAAAACTTCCTCGATGGGATTTAATTGCGGTGAATATGGTAGTGAGAAAACCAATTCAAATACTTTTGAATGTACAAATTTTAATAGTTTTTCTATTTAGTGAACGGGTGCATTATGCATGATCATTCTTCCTGTTAAAACACCAGCTCCATGTAAACAATCGCAAATTTCCCTTAAAAAATGCATGAAAGTCATAAAATTAAATGCTGTTGCATTAATCTTAAAATATTAAAGTCCGATTTTCATAACAACTGAACATACAGTAATATTATAGATTTTATTACAGGAACTTGTTTATGTACAGGTCGGCCTACTAAACTTATTCAACAACCTTAATGTGTGCTGCAGATTACGGCAAACTGGTCAAAAATATTAAATTATTCTCATCCTGTAAAATGTATTTTGAACAATAACTTTCTCGTACATTAATGTTTTCATTTATATTGCGTAGCTTGGTATTAGTGTAGCTCTTTGAAGCGAGTAATTTATCGTATCTAAAGTAATTGATATTGAGGATACACATGCAGTTATGTCAATTTTTTTGCTAAGTTTTTCTTTTAATTCTTTGTAGCGAGTAATTCATCGTTTCCAAAGCAATTGATATTGAGGATACACATGCAGTTATGTCAATTTGTTCGCTAAGTTTTTCTTTTAACTTTTAGTAGAACACTGACATTCGTATCCGTTGAATCTGTTAAGAAATTTACAGCCTCATCATTAATCTTTTTGATTGTTTCCTTGGGTTATTTTTTTGCTGAGATAAGCCCAGTTTCCTTTTAAATTTTTATACATTAACTAAAAGTTTTAAAATTTAGTTCAAGGTCGTAGCTAATTTGTTTAGGTTCTTTTCTCATCTAAAATTTGCTAATAATAAGCTCGCGTGTAAAAGATTCTAGTTGTTTTTTTCTGTCATATAAAGGGTCAATAAAATTTCGTTAAATTAAATTTGAAAAACGTTAAATTTAATCAAAAATCAGTTTAATTAAATTAAAAACCCTTTAATCTGTTGTAAATGAATCAATTGTGAAATTGGTGATTCTTTGTCCAAAAAAACAATTCAGTACCTCTTCATAAAAAAAATATGAGTGATTAAATAGGGTTTTTTATCAAGTTCGTCCTTTTGGAAATATGTTTGTCATCCTACCAAACATTCGTCATAAATTTTATGGGTAAAGTTTATTTCATTCAGGGTCGTCACCTTTGCAATCAAGTTCGTCATCGTCACATTCAAGTTCATCATGTTTAAAACCTAATAAACTTGAATCCTTATGTAAGGTGAAAACAACCACGAAGAGTTAAGAAATGACACAAGCGAGGTCGCTTTGCCTCAGAAAGGGCCAGGAAAAAAACTCCGCAAGATGGTTCAGGTAACACAAGAAGTAAGCAAGATGATGAATATGAAAACATAGGAAACACGATAACACTACCTAGTGAAGACAGTAAAAATAGTAAATTTTATGGTGTGGTCAACACCGACAATACTGACCCAGTGTTCTCACTTATTCTTTATGCTTCTCCTCCCATAAGTGGTGATAATAGGCTCAATTCTGTTGATACACTTTTAAAGCCAGAACCTGCGGTTGAGCTACTAGAGGGAGATACCGTAAAGTTCCATAGCAAATGCGTGCTTTAGTCATACGAAAGTCCGAAAATGGACAATTTTCTTCAAGCTTTGCTCAAGAATTGGAACTTTCTTTTACATCGGTCTTGTCAATCATAAAGTTTTTTAGATTAACGGGCGTTGCTACCAATAATTCTTGGACGTTCTGTGTGTGGGTAGATGAAAATCTTTTTCTTAATCTTGCTAACTATAAAGGAAAGGTTTTGACCATTCTATGTTTGTCGATATCTACCAGCACTGTTGATCGTGTGTTAAGGGAGTTTTATTACAGCTTAAGACCTGTTTACTGCCTTTCTAAGGTGATGAATTACCCGTCTGCCATAGGTGAGTACTATGAGTAGGCGGTGGAATACCTAAGGCTTGAAGACACTACAACACTAATAGCTTCGTTTTTTTATACGAGGATGGTTTTCAAGTTGTTTTTTGTGCTAAACGTGGCCGTTCTCCTGTTAGTAATTCAGCCGTAGTTGAGATTTTAGCTTTAAGCAGCAGAAAAAACTCGGTTCTTGCCGAGTGCATTATAAAGAAAATGATTTATGACAAGATACGTGTTACTGTTTTAATGAGAATGATTTTAAGAACGCCTTTTTTGAGCTCTTTGATGTCAGACTTGAACTCCCAAAAATTATGAATCCAGTGTTGATCATGGACAATGCAGCTATTCACTATTTGCGTTAGTTTAAGTCAGAGTTTCAGTCTTGGAATGTAAATGTGCTGTACCTGCTGCTTTACTCTCCTTTTCTTATTGTGACCGAAAAGATATTTTCTGTTTGGATAGATAGTGTTAACAGGATTGAAATAAGGACGAAGGCAGTTCTTTTGGAGAGCATTTGAACTGGTTTAAACTCTTATAATATGATCTTTGCGACAGCAATTTTATGAAAATGAGACTTATCTAAACAAGTAATTAGCTAAGGAGGTAATCATTAAATAAATTTTAGGAAATTTAATTTATACTGCGAAGAAATTGAATGTAATGATGTCCAACTTGAAAGCAACAAACTTTGCCCTAAAATTTTATGAGAACCTGATTGTAAAAGGACGAACTTGATGTAAAAACCTATAATTATATAAATTTTCCTTAAAACGGTTTCTTTGATTAGTTCCGGATTTAACCCCTGAAGTTGAAATTCCCCTTATAAATAAAATATCATAAAGTTAAAACTTAAAAAAATTAGATCATTGGAAAACTAAAAAAGGCTAACTAAATCTGTTTTAAAAAATTTGACCATAATTTTTGTTCAAAGTTTTATAACCACATTATAAAAGTCTACACAAGTATGATCTAATGTTTTTAATCTTTAATTAAAATCAAAATAAGAATTTTACATATCAAATTGTGATATGAAAATTGGTTGTTTAGATATCTCTATCATTAAAGTTTTTTATTTAAATTTTTTATTAATTGCAATAATTAAAAATCTTAAATCTTTGAAAGTTATATTATTCAAGATTTTTGTTATTAAATAAATAAAAAATAAATTCTTATTTCAATAAATTACTTTAGAGTTGTAGGAATACTTTTTATGAAGAAAAGAAATTGAATGCATTAACAAAACTATTTAAAAATAAGATATTTGTTCTTAAAGACCAAAATTAATTTATTAACATCTTGTGTATTGATAAGATATTTTACATAATTTAGTTAACTAAAGAAATAAATTAATTATGTCCTATTAAAGAAATATTATGACATAATGTAAAAATTTTATATAATGGAAAACATGTTGTTATAAAAATTTAAACAATCAAATTTTTAGAATCAAAAAATGTGGAATATGGCGAAGCAGGACGTTTTGGTGCCGTTAGTTTTAGCACTGGTCCCATTTTTATTAATTAAAAGCCATTAAAATAAACCTGGACAATATTTTAAATTTATCAAATCATTTAAAAAACTAATAAACGTTAATACATCTGCTAAATTCTGTTAAATTTATATATTTTAACAAATATCTGTTCTAATTAATCCATCAAAAAATTATGCATAATTCCTCTGAGATACCCATAATGTTTTGATCTCTGTAACTCTCTACTATTGTAAAAATGTCCTTCTTAGGAATTACTTTTTGTCAAAACAGGGGGCCAAAAAGTTACCTACACGAATATGGCATAAATTCATTTAAAAAAAATTTTATGATCAAAATGTATTTTTGGTCAACTGAATTATCTTTTTGATACGTATTAGTAAGTTTCCAATAATAAAATGTACATTAGATCCCTTTTTATCTAAAAATTGTTTTTCTCTCTTAAATTCATCCCTCTTTTTTGTCACTTTTTTTAGAATATTTTAAAAAATCTTATCCCAAAATTAAGAAAAGCTTTATTCTAAAATTGTGAAATTGAAGTAGAAAATGGAGTTAATTGAATAAAAGAAAGATAATAAGAACTTAAAAAATTAAAAAAGTAGATGTTTTTAGTTGAGATTATAATCAAAAAAATTGACAAAAAATTCAATAAAGAATTATCTTGACCAAGAATAAATTATAAAACGATCATTTACAGACAGCAAAATCTGAAAGTAGTTCCATTTAATTTGAAATACTTGATATTGGATTCTAACTTGATAGAATTAGTGGATTAAGTTAAAGTAGAATGATGTTTTCTCAATGAAAAATGATTTTATAAACAAATGGTATCTGTTCTTGCAGAGATTTGGGTTTTCTGTCTTGGTGTAAATAATTTAAGTAGATTCACCGTTTTTTTTTCGAATGGGTTTGTTGATAAATTTGAAAAGACATGATATTGACATAAAATATTGTTAAATAGAGCTTTGTAAAATTTATGAAAAAAATTTTAAAAAGTTTTTAAATCCAGACTATCTAAATTTAACAAAGATAATATCTTGAAAAATAGTGAAACAAGAAATTTGTACAAAAATGCTCCAAAAAAACATTTTATAAATCAACCAAGAAAATGGATTAAAATTTTCAAAGATAAAATAGGAATAATGTTAGTTTGGAACATATTAGCAACAAAAATATCTTAAAACTGTTATAATTAGTAAGTTTGTCAATCAAAGAGCATTTAAAGAAATTGACTGAGGTTTTTTTGATATTACCCATACAATGAGATTGCATAGATGTGAAATATAGATTTAAATAGCAGGTTTTTATAAATCCGAATCAAGTTTGTAAATAAAAGTATTAAAAATATTGTTTATTCTTGATTACTGTTCGTCTCATAAAGTAATATAAGAGATTACTAGTATCAAAATGCTTTTTTACATAGAAAAAGCACATCAAAACTTTAAAGCAAGATTTCATGAACATAAACTTTCTTTTATCGTAAATAATATGTCAGAAAGCATCTATAAAGAATTTTTTTATTAAAAATTCTTATAAATATAATAAATACGTTTAAGACAAAGTGACATTTGAAATAATTAAAATTTTAAAACGAAAACTTTTTTTTTTTAAAAAAATCTTAAAATGACAAAAATTACAGGACTATTTAAGTATTATAAATGAGATATTAACTGAGTATGTAGCTGATGAGACTTATTTACTAATTCTCGCCCCAAATAATCAGGATCTATTTTTTTAAATAAAAATTATACTAACCAATCAAAATATATGAATATTTATCATTTTCAATTACTCATAATACACAATTGAAGTTAGGAGATATAGTTATAGATGAAATAAAGATTAAAAAACTTTAATCGTATGATGCTATACAAACCGTTAAATCCATTAAGGTATGTCTAATCAAGAACAATATTGATAAGGACTTATGAAGTAATAAGACACCTTAAATTTTTATTTTCAGAAAAAAATAGTTTATAAAAAAAAATTCTACCTTTTTTACAAGATTTTTTAGATCATGTAAAAAAAACTTGTTAAAAAAAACAATCAAATTTAATTACATCAAAAATGTTTGCAAGGCGCCTTTCTTTATTATTAAAAACCCAAAAAAAAACTCATTCAAAAATTATTGTCTCAAATTAGTTGGAATTCCTTTTCTTTTTTTAATTTCTTGCTTAATAGAGTTATTAATGGACTCAACATCCTGAGTATGTATTCCATTAGACGGGTTTACAAAATTAAAAATATGACACACAGTGCCATGATTCAAACCCAATTCATTTAGAGTAGACTAACTCCTATGCTCATCAGTAAAAATAGTGGATCCATTCACAACATTAGCAGTAATAATTGGCAAGATTGTGGTTGCTCGTTTGTCAGGTATTATCTTTGCAAAGACATGAACAACATGAGGATCGCATTCGATAATTACTAAAGCATCAGTTTTGTTAGTCAGTAAGCAGCCCCGATGGCTTTTGCATTTATAATTTATCGTTATTATATCAATGTTAATTATTCTCTCTAGATCGGCCACTTTATCATTTTCAAAATTGACTTCAACCATCAATTCAATCATTTTACTTTTGTTTTTTATCACCGTAAGGCGGCTAATATTAAAAAACTCAGCGGTTTTCTAGATTTCATGTTCTTTGTTCCAGCTTATTTAAAATTGAAAAAAAGTTAAAAAATCAATCGTCAAATAAAAAAAAACTATTTTGTCTTATCGAAACTATAGACTTATATTTTAAACACTGCTTGTTATTGCACCTCCAGGCAATAGTATCCTTTATTTGTGCATATCACTTTAATTTTATAAATAAGTTGCAGTATATACATCTCGTTTCTCTGCATAGGTAGTTGTTGTTCATCATATATGATATAAATTCCATTTTCGTCAATCTAATTATCATTCTTTCAGACCAACTGTTTTCATTGGGGTTTATTTTTGGTAATAAAAGATATTTTTTCCATTATCCGTTTTTTTAAATATGCATTGATTCTTATATAAGGAGGTTTGGATGTAATGTTTTTTGCTAAAAGTATAAAAAAAACAATTGTAACATTAAAAATTTAACTACTACAATGGTCTGGAATAATTTTGAGTTATATAAAACATGTTTAAACAAGTTTAATTTTTGCATTTTGGATTGAATTTAGTATTTAAATTGTACTTTGACGTCAAAAAAGTTCGTTTTCAAAGGGCTAGAATTCTAGTATCATTAAATAACGTAGGAGAAATTTTTTCTTATTGATTAAAAGTATAAAAAGATAACCAGAATATAGACTAATGTTTTTAAACTTCTTCCTAGTCAGAATAACATAAACCTTTTAACCAAATGTTCCGAATACCAATAAATATTCATAAAATTAGGAGGTTAAAGATTAGTGGTTTATAAGTCTAAATCTTCAAATAATCCGATGTTTTTAATTAAAGAATAAAAAGTTGTAGCTCTGTAATAATGTAACGTAAACTAAAAAAAATTTAATAGGAAATAATTTAAATTAAAAAAATGGGATATTTAATATAATAAACAAAAAAAGTAACTATTTGAATATTAAATGTTTTAATGAAATGAAAAGTATGTGCAATTTTTTTTAAAAATACTAGATCATTTTTATTTTCTTTTTTAAAAATGTTTGATCTATCCTTTTAAAAAAAATTGAAATAAAATAAAATATATTTTAAAAATTACAATACAGAAAAATTTGAATTACCAATAGACAACAAAATATAAAAAAAAATTGATTTTTTTAGTTAGAATTTTACTAATTTATCATGCACCATATTTTTCTAATAATAAATTATATAAAGTTTCCTCTCTAAATATTAATGAAAAAATGAATTTATTTCTTTTTTATTAAAATTCTTTAAATTTATAAAAATAAAATTATTAACAATTTTAATAAAAATATTCATTTAAAAAGTTTTTTAATATTATCTAATGAATTGAAGCAGGGGTAGGCATAATACGGCCCACGGGTTGCATGCGGCCTTTCAGAGTATATTATGAAACCCGTGTGCACGTACATGTTACGATCCTATGTCAATGAAATTTTTTTTTGTTTAGATAGAGTTGTCAATTTTTGCTATATTTACTACTTTAAAATAGTTGCCAAAGTAGTTTGTGCCCTCTCATCACTGCTGGTCATTAATTGTTAACATCCCTATTCAAAACTACGTTTTTGCGCAAGCAGAAGTAGCTCGTGTTTACAATTTACATTTTGAAAGGTTTCGTAAAAAATTATAATTTAAAGTGAACAGACGTTATTTAACCGTGAGTGCTGCCAAAAAAAGAAAGGTTGAGGATGAATGTCGCATTTTTAATGATGAATGGACTGCTAAATACTGCTTCACGAGCGTTGGGAGCAAACCAGTCTGCTTGCTGTACCGTGAGTACGTGAACGTCTTGAAGGAGTACAACTTAAGATGACACTACTAAACAAAACATATGAATTTCGGGCACAATTTCACGAACAAAGAGAGAAAAAAGAAATGCCGGGAGTTGGTTAACAATTTAAAGAAGCAGCAAACTGTTTTCCCCAAGCAGTCTTTAATAGAAGATGCTTGAACGGAAGCCAGTTTGGTGCTGTCCCACAAGATTGTGAAATGGAACAAGTCTTTTTCTGACGGTGAGTTCATCTAAGAATGCTTGTCAGATGCAGCAAGCATTATGTGCCCAGAACAGAAAACAAAATTTAACAGCGTTTCTTTATCAAGGAGAACTTTAGTCAGGCGTGTTGACAAGATAAGTGACAATTTGATGGACCAACTACGAGATGCAAGCTTAGACTTTTTGTGTTACTCTCTTGCGTTGGACGAAAGTACCTATGTACAGGACACATCACAATTTTTGATATTTATACGGGGAATAAACCCTCGTTTCGAGCTTACTGAAGAATTACTTAGTGTTGAGGCACTCAAAGACACAACCACAGGCCAAGATTTACTCATTGCTATTGAGAACTGTGTTAAAAGAACTGGGTTGGTATGGAACAAGATGGCAAGTGTAACAACCGATAAAGCGCGTGCTTTGACTGGAAAAAACGTAGGTTTGGTGAAGTTGATGCATAATAAAATTTAGGAAAAACATCCTGATCATACATTCTTACCTCTCCACTGTGTCATCCATCAGAAAAGTCTGTGTATAGCTAAGTTGAATACCAAGCATA
>CAKKLC010006547.1:10421-22834 GCA_918559645.1 Ceratonova shasta | reverse complement strand
TATTGAGGCGAGTGTGGGATCTTAAGGAAGAAATAATTATGTTTATAGAGATGAAGGGCATTGATTGTGATTTTGTTACTAACATTGTTAATGGAGAGTGGAAGTCAGACATTATGTTTGCCATTGACATTATGGAAAAGTTGAATGAACTGAATGTAAAATTTCAGGGGAATAGCTTGTTTGCACATGAAATGTATGTGCATGTTTAATCATTTCAGGCAAAACTCTCTCTGTTCTCCAGGCAAGCAGGCGAAAATAGGTTTTGTCATTTTTTTTTGCTGAAAGAGAAAACCATTTTTGGTGAAATGGCTGACAAGTACAAGGCTCACTTGGATGCACTGGTTGTGAAATTTGAAAGGAGGTTCCAAGACTTCAAGAACCTGGAACTACTCTACAATATCCTCAGTTCACCATTTAGTGCAAAAGCTGATTCAGCACCAGAGAATATACAGTTAGAGCTGCTTGACCTACAAGCGGATAATGACCTGCAGGAAAAGTTCAAATCAGTTCATCTGCTGGATTTTTATGGATGTTTGCCAGCAGCAGCTTTCCCACACCTAAAAAACTCTGCTGTCAAACTTTTGTCACTATATGGATCCACATATATCTGTGAGCAAGCTTTTTCTTGTATGAAAATAAACAAGTTTAAGAACAGATCGATGTTGACTGACTGCAATTTAAATGCAGTCATGCGAATCACAACCAGTAAGCTGGTTTCACAGTTCAAGAACATTATCAAAAATTGTAAACAGTTACATACTTTTCATTAATTATAACTGTACTATGTGATCAGCTTGTATGTACATATACGCACATTAAGTTCCTTATTCTTTACAATTATTATGATAAGTAACAATAATCTTTTATTGAAATAATTATGAATAGTAAAATCTTATTACCAAATTGCAAACTGTTTTAGTTCGTATTTAAAAATGTAATGTGCATATGTAATGGTCACTAAATAGACTTAATAGAGTATTAATGTGAAATAAAATGACAAATACATTGTTTTTATCACTAATTAATATTTTCATACGTTGTAAATTGTAATTGAAGTAGGTAAAATATATATATATGCGGCCCCCAATAACAATAAAGTTACGAATGTGTCCCTCAGTATAAAAAGTTAGCCCACTCCTGAATTGAAGGAAACTTAAGACAAATTTTTATTTTAGTAGAATTAAATACCCTTATATTATTCTTAAAGATGCTACCTTTTTAAAATTAAACATTACCAGAACAGTCAGTATTTTAGTCAGACATCAATTAAGAAAGAAATTGTTTCGACTGCATACAAAATATTAGTAAATTTTTATAAAACTACTCATTACTATCTTATAAAAATAAATGATTGCATAAAAATTTTAAAAAATTGCTGTGATACATTTATCATAGTTTTAAAATTTAAAAAAGTTGAATTATGATCATAATATTTAATATTATCATATACTTAATTTTTTATATGGTTTATAACCACTTAAATTACTAATAAATTACTAAAAAAAGAAAAAAATTCATTTTTTCGAGTTTTCTAGACGGAAAAAATGATCCTACTTTATTTAATAATAAATATTATGTTTATGAAAGCCTACTAATATAAATATCGATAGATTATCTTCTTTAATTTCTTAATTAATTTTCATTTATTATTTCAAAAACCATTAAATGTGTTTTTTATAGGTTTGTAAAGTAGCAAATATCTCTTGTTATTTTATTTTCCTCTTATCATTAATCTATTTAAGCAATTTTCAAAATGTTTTAATGCCTAATATTTCATTTATATGTATACGGAAATTTTGGTATTCAATTTATACCTCCGTATGATAATTATATATTTGATTTCTGATCGTTTGATAGATAAATACATTAGCATATTGATTTTAAAAAAATGTGGCTTTTTATTTTAATAAATCTTTATTGTAATAATAATACCTTTTTTCAGTTTAAACCCTATTTTGCAAAAGAATCATTTATATTCAAACTGATAAGCATATTAACATCAAAAAAATTATTTAATACCGTAAAAAAACACTTAAATTTAGTAAATAAAATATTTTGAATAAGAATGGAACATTTCCTCGAATCATATACAATGATTTGACATACTAGAATTATTAAAACACAATAATTTAAAGTATTAGCTTCACCATTATCACTAATTATTTTTAAGACTAAAGATTATTTAATTTTCTCCTATACCTAAATTAAATAATTAATTCACAGATAATGCTTTACATTATTGAAACAAAATATACAAAAAAAAAATAATTAATTGTCTTTCGTTATGAATAGTATTCCTTAAAATAATAAAAATTAATTTTACGAATGATATGATTTAATAATTAAATTTAATGAATAGAATGATTTGGTATACTTTCAATATTATTGTTAATATTTTTATCTATTAAAACAAAGCCTATGCTATAATTTACAAGAATCTATAATAATTTTAGTCCTTTTTATAATTATATTGGATTTTTTGGATCAGTGAAAATTAAATAGCATATGTATTGAATTTTTACCGATCCCAATTTTTGGACTGGGAATAAGAAGTTTGATTCATTGAAAAGATTCCCAAAAAAAAACTCATTAAATATAGTTTTCATGAATAGCTATTGCTAATGGCATTTATAAAGCTATTAAAATAATTTTTTACATCATAAGTTTTTTTCAATTTCATATATTTTTTTTAATATTCTTTTTTTTTTATAATTTATAGATATGATGAAAATGATATTTTATTTCCAATGATTAAATTATACTTTCTCAATTCATTTAGGAAAAAAAAAGACTTGGATAAGGACTATTAAAACAAATGTTTAAAGCCCTATGTAAACCTTCCCACTTATTAGTTGATTAAGGCTTAAAATTCTCCAATCTTACATTTGCATTCCATGATAAAAGAGTCTCTTCTTTGAGCATGTTTTCTTCAAAATACTTCAAAAAATTATTTAAATTAATAATATTATCTGTGTATCTTCTTAAAGATGACGAAACTATAGCAAATCCTGATCGTACATAAGAAGGTTCTATAAAAGCTAATGACAAAAGTTTTCTTATACCATCCCTAACCCTGGGATTTTTATTATAAATTGTTTAAAATCCGTAATTTTTTTAATTTTTCCATATATTATTTGCCCAAAATGAAGCAAGCAGTAAATTATCTTGATATTATCTAAAGTTTCTTTTAAAGCCTGTGAAATAGCTTTTTCAAAATCAATAATTATTTCTATTACTTTAATTTTACTAAAAATTTCAACAATTTTTTTTAAGCATTGTAAAATATGTTTCTTTGTTTTTTGATTTCAAATATGAATAGCAAATCGGAAAGATTTTATTATAAATTTCATACTGAATTGTAAAAATATGCTAAACATTATTAGGTGCTGACTTAAATGTTTAATCACATAACCATATTTTTGATTCTTTATAAAAATTCTATCAATGAATCATCAAAAAATATAAGAATTCTATAAGAATCGTACATTCCGGAATCATATTGAACAAATTTTGAAGCAGAAATTGTATAAATATATTCATTTTGTGTATCATATTTATAACAAAAAGTCAAATTTAAATATTTTTTTCTGTGTATTCCTTATATTTCTTCTCGAACTTTTATATTTAGGCAACAAACTTCTTTCATAACTATCTATATTTTTTGTAGCTTCAGATATTAACATTTTATTTCTTAAATTTTACGATAATGCAATATTTAATATTTTTCTTACTGTTTCTAAAACTTTTAATTTTGAAAATTTTTTCCTTTATGGTTATACTCACCTTTTATTTCTTTTAATTTTCTATCTTCAACAATGGCAGCGGAATATTTCAGCGACAGGTTTTATTGTAAATTTTAATTTTACCTTACGTAAATTTCATTCCATCTTAAAGAGGTAGAGAGCTGATGGTTTTAGATAACTATATTTATAGAAAAAACAAAATAAAAAATATTATAACAAGGTGGAGAAGCAAAATGCAAAGAAAGTCTATTATTAAACGTCGATTTAAACAAATATAGAAGTGTAAAACGTACATGTAGTCAACCAGAAGCTAAAAGATTGGCCATTATTAAATACAAGAAACTAAAAAAAACATTAAAAAACACAAATGAGTCTTTTCGCAATTCTTATACTCACCCAACAAGCAGCTTACCAAGTTCTGTATTAGCTCATTTTCCTTCTAAAGAAAATATACTTCATTTTTCAAACGAGCTAAATAAATAAAGAAATGGATATTTAACAAACAGAATACGTAAAATACCGATGATTCTTTAAAAAATATTAAATGGTGATCAATTCTTGCAGTTTGATTTAGGAGTTCAGTCTGAAGATCGGAACGTCTTCTTCTATAGTGATAAATTAAAGATAAATTGAAAAAACCACTGTGTTTATGATTGACCACACATTTAAAACTTCACCCAATCTTTCTACCAACTATTAACTATACAAGGATATATTTTTGGAAAATTCCATCCACTAGTATTTGTATTAATGACCGATAAAAGTGAGAAGAATTATAAAAAAATTATGTATTATTTGAAAGATCATGCTTTATTCGATCAAAAAATTGTCATTTTAGATTTGAAATTCGTTCTAAAAAATATAATTGTCTGTCTTTAAAGATACCTGTTCAGTTTTTGGCTGCACATTTCATTATGCTCAGTCTTTATATAGAAAGATACAAATGTTGGTATGTACATCAGAATATAAAGAAAATCCTCTCATAAATGAAACTTTTAAAATGTTCATAATTTTACCATATAAAAATCGGATTCGTTTTCATGAATCGTATGCATACATTTCAAGATATATTTCTTCTAACAGCCTGGAAAGTTTTTTTAAAGAATTTTTTATATATTTTAGAGATAATTATTTAGGTGAAATTGAAGAAGCTTCTCGTTTTGAAATCAATTTCTGGTCTGCCTATTCAAGATGGTTAAATAGGATTCCTTAAACAACAAATAGCATTGAAGCTTGGCATATACGGATAAATTTACACATGCAGCTGCCAAATCCCAATATCAAAAGGTTCATTGTTTGTTTGCAAGAGAAAGTATAGATTTTAAGGCTTATGTTTGTCCAATATATAAATGGTAACTATCCGGAATAAAGAAAAAAATATTATAAGGAGGAAAAATTACTTATTACTTTTGAAAATGAAAGATATTTAGAAATTGACGTGATTTTTAAAAGCTTGAACCTGATTTTTAATTGGGAATTTAATTTAAATTTATATTATAATTTTTATCTAAGTATTACTTTATTTGCCTATTGAAGATTTTTTGAAAGTTCGTAGCTGAAATATCCAGAAAATCCTGGCGTTGAAATATCCGTATGCGCTTCATATATAATACTTTATATACATTTTTTGTTAATGCATCTCCACCTATCAACTTTCCTAAATTTCTCACTTAAATAGTACCGATTTCCACCATAAATAATTTTTTCATTTTTTTTTGAGTTTTTTGTATTAATTATTTCCATTTTTTTTAAGGATTTTTTTTAGGGAATTTTTAATGATACCAATTTTTGGACTGAATTTGTTCGGCTTTAGAATAAGAAGTTTGATTATCTGAAAAACCTAATTCTTAAAATTGAATTTTATTGATTTTTTTTGTATTTTTTTTACTGATCCGGATTTTTTCATCGAACAAGACCAAATTTTGATGCTTACAAAATGTTTTATTAAGTAATTTGTATTTACTAAAAATTTAAAATGTTCTTTAAATAATAATTTTTGATAAAAATCTTAGTTTAATGAAAAAAACCTTAAAAACATTTTTATTTTGATTTAATCTGAATAGAATTTTTGATTTCTATTAAATATATATTATTTTTATCTACAATTTTTTAACAAACTAGAATAATTCTTCTATAATATTTTAATTTTTTACAGAAATGCTGCAATTAATAATCTTATGTTGCTTTTCCAAAATGAATATTTCATTATAAAATGTTTATTATCCAACAAATGAAAATGATGAAATTTTTATTTGTTAAATTTTTCTTTTTAAATTCAAAAAAAATGTTTAAATATCCAGCAAAGGTTTCAGAATTATTAATTTTATCCTTAATATTTCTCTATTATTCATAACTATTACAAAAGTATAATTTTTAGATTAAATTTACTTAGACGTTTATTCCAGGTAATATTAAAAAGGTTTTTTTCATACCTTGTTCTTAATATAGAAAATTCTTTAGCATATTGTAAATTTTTTATTTTAATTGTGATCTTATGGCTTAAACTCAATTCTTTAAAACGTTTTATTAAAGCTACGAATAGTTCAAGAATAATGGTATTAGAAACATACCTTTTTTTGTGAATTATTTAACAATGAAACATAAATGATTGTAATTAAGACATTTTCATCCATATAAAACTGTTCTTTAAGATATTTTTTCTTGCATTTTTAATATAAATTTATCACGTTCTGACAATCATGTACCTAAAACTCAATTTTCATATATTATTTTGAATGACTAGAATTTATTAAAAATTATTTCTCTACTTGAGTTGTTTAATATATTGTAATATCTTATTTTGAACTCATTATCAGTACTGCTTGAAATTATAGGTAAGTTTATCATTATATTCTAAATATTTTAGATTTATTAAATCAAGAATTTTTTTAGTTTTAAAGCACATATATTATCATTTAAATTTTGCCGTATTTCAAATTTAGTTAATTTTTGTGACTAATTATGATATTATTTGGAGCAATACTCAAAAGCTGTTTACATAAGAAATAAACTGTATCAAATTGATTTGATTATTAAAATAAATCTTTTAAATAAGGAGAAATAACTCGATCTATAAGAAAATTCGGTACTTATACACTTCCCTCCCCATAATCAATTACCAAACAATTTAAAATAAGAAAACGATAGTTTAATTTAAAAAATTATTAATTAATTAAAATATAAAACAATTATTATATTGTTCAAGCATAAGATTTATAAAATCATTAAGAGAACTCCAAAACTTTGTCGCTACATAAACTCACTTAAATCACTTGTTAAATTTGTTCTCGAATTACCATATCTTTCTTTATGTTTTTTTTTGTCATTTACTTTCAACATGGTTAGTTGTAGCAAACGTTTCTGGATACCAAAAATCTAACTTATGGTTTACTTTTAGATAATAAAAGAATTTATCATTTAATGTTGAATAATATGCCCACATATCACTCAAAATTGTCGTTCCTTGTCCAATATGGCCACCAATAAATCCATAGATAATATTTATTGTTCGATTATCGAGAATAGTTACAAAACCGCTTTTGTTTGCTACTTTATACGCACCATAAATCCAACACTGACTGACGACAATGCCAACATTAAATTTTTCTCCCTAAAAAAAGTGGTCCGTCAATTTCAACAATACAATCCAGACCACCAAATAATATAGAATACATTTTGAAATAATATTAAAAAATATCTTTGGATCCCATTATTCAAAAAAACAATTTAATTAAGTGAAGAGTTTCATAATTGAAACTAATTGTTTTTGTTTTTGGTTGTCAATAATATTAAAAAATTTAATAATGTCAATTTTTGTGAAATCAAAAAATCAATCCGCTACAAAAAAAGTGTTTTTTCTAATAGAAATCTTATTCATGAAAATTTTTCGATAACATCTAAAATAAAATCCTTTACAAACGAGGATCAGATTTCACTCTAAACCATATCTGATCCACAATCACATATTTTTTGGGGTGGAATCAATGCAATTTTCTGACAAACCGAAATGGCGTCAGTTTTTTTTTTAAAAGTTAAAAAAAGTTTTTGTAGTTTAAAGAATTCAAATCTATGAATTAATTTTTATTTTTATTATAATATTTATAATGATTTAATTAAATAATGAAGATATAATTTATCTAGGCTGGCCAGAAAGTTTTTTTGAAAATTCCGCAAGATTTTTGTTAAAAACCGGGACTTAATTTAAATTGTAAGTAAAATAGAGAAAATATGTCAAAATTACTTCTTTTTTAGTTTTATTATTGAAACTTTCAAATTAAAAATTTTTCTGATCATATTTTCCACTTGAATGCACCTTATCGAGGAAAAATGTATCCTTTTTAATCAAGTCATAGAATTGACTGCAATTAAATTTCGCATTGAATTGTATAATAAGTAAGAAATCGAGAATCGCTATTTCCAATCTGCTTTTATAATGGCTCCATATTTGTTTGCTAACGAAAAACTTTGCTGAACCTCTGTAGAAGTACCTGCTAAACAAAACACGAACTCCAAAAGCCTTTCCAAATCGACAAGTTGAATAACAGTTTGTCGAAAATGCGTGAAGATTTGGCACCATACTTCATCCAGAGCAAGCTTGCTGCTAGTCCAGACATTCAAATTGGATTCGACAATGCTTTTCATTAATTTAACTTCATCAAACAATAAGTCTCGGTCGATCTTGGATTATATTTAATTTCCATATCTGTCTTCTGCATATTTTTAAAGATTTTTCGACATCATTTTAAGCTGAATACTTTCTTAAAATAATCCATGGAAGTACTTCAGACCCATTAACTTATTTTTTTGCACAAATCTAAATATTGGATTTTTGTCTAATAAAAATATCTGACTTTGTTCTTAATGCCATCTTGAGTTCATTTGTCAAACTTTTCATACTCAGATTGCACAGCACTTGGCAAAAAGTGTAATTCATACGATTGATAAGCTTGACTTTGAATGTTGCAAGCTCATCGAAAGCTTCAAAAGAAGTAATTGATGATTCTTTAATAAGCTTGACGGAGTCACTCATATTTTTGATCTGATTGACAATGAAGATAACCCAAAACTTTCATTGAGCATTGTTGAAGAAAGAACGAATGACTGGAGCAAATTTTTCTAAGCCTAGTAAATATTGTTTTTAAGACTAAAACATTTTGATAATTCTTTCGACTGCAGGCTCGTGAGTGAGGAATCGAATTTCAGAGTGGCTTTTCGTTGGCTTGAAGACTTGATTAATGTCTTGACATAGTTTCTTAAATTATTTAATAGGCATGGTAAAAATACTAAAATGCTTATGAATTTTCACAACCATGGCTTCGATATCTAGCTGGAGAATTTCACATCCAGCTCCAGAAGCGTTATGCGCTCTATATGCCATACATCAATTTCCAATTATTTTTCGATTTAATTCTCTTAGAAGTTTTTTCCAAACAATATTCCCTACATTCCTCTGAATGCCTCCAAAGTTAAGGTTGGTTTTATCAGCAGCGTATGCAACAACTTGATTTAAAAAGCTTTCTTTCCTTACCATTCTCACAATTTCTTTAAAAGATTGTATATGACTGGTCATTAGGAATCGATACGGTAGCCGATTTCTTGTTGACAACACCTATGACTGGATCAAAATATCGTACAACGATCGGCAGCATTTTTATATTTCCATGTTTGTTGTGTCAGTAATAAAAAAGACAAAATTTGCCTTGCTCAGTTGTGTTTTGATTGGTTTGTCAATAAATCGAGCCAATACTTTGGAGATCAATTTTGGAGTCTTTGTCTTTCCGAGTAAAAACTTTGCTTCGTAGAGTCCTCTGATAAGTCCCGCAGTACAGTCATTCGAACGAAATGAATCATTGTTTTTTGCAGTTTGAAATGCAAAAACTGCTTCTTTTCCAGCTACCTTAAACTCCTTATTCGTTGCTGTCAATTTTTAAAAATAATCGCTAACTTTCTTTCTTGATGATCCAGCTTTTACACCTGATGCATGGTGATCTGACTTGATGTGATCCAGAATATCTTGACGACCACCATCAACGATAAGAAATCAACTTGAAAAGATTGTACAAAGCGGCCGTGATTCATCATCCTGAAATTTTTGTATGAATCCAACCTCGCTAGAGTATTTATCATTCCATGAGGTTTTTGATGTTTACTTGCTCATGACATTTTTAATCTAAACGAACTAATTTTATACTTTAAATCAAGCAATTATTAAATCCATAATTAAAAGTATTTTACAAATGAAACAAATGGCTTGATGGATTTTCTAAGAACAAATATTGATTTTAAACCAATTTTCAGAAATTCCTTAATGTAAAAATGACCTAGCTGCGAATGATCTTTTAAATTTTTCAATAAGAATATATGGAAAGCTTAAAAACAAATAAGTTTTCTAAACCGGGATCATTATAGCCAACCACGGATTCATGGACAGAGGTGCACATCTGGAACTGTACCACATGATTCCGCGTAAATGCCCAGCCTACATTATTTTTTTTTAAATTAATTGGTAATTTTATAGGGGAAAATTGTATAAGTACTGAAAATTTTCGATTATCATTTGCAAAAATAATTATTGTATTTAAAAATAATTTTCTGTTATATTATTTTCTAAAGTGATAAAATATTATAAAAACCTTGAAAATTTTAAAATTTGTTTTTATTAATTGCAGTTTTAGGGATTGTAAATGCTAACCTGTTTATTTATTTTAAACAAAAAAACCACTAGTATTCTTAAATTTCACAATTTCTTAAAGGAAATATTTTAATGTTTATAATTTTTTATTCTCGGTATCAAAAACACTTCATTTTAATTTTAGTATATAAAGAAGATTTATTTTTCAAATATTAGTGATATAAGTTGTTTAACTTTGATATAAGGATTTACAAATAGTTTTTAAAGAAAAAATATATTCCTTTTAATTTTTACAGAATTTCTCTTTATTGAAATCTAAATACTAGTAAATGTTTGGCAACGATCATAAATGTTCTCATTTAAACCTAATATAAATGGAAAAAATTAACTTTTCATAATTAAAGAATTGTAACATATTATTTAATAGCAGTTTGATACATGATTCTTTTTATGAACTTAAATATGTAATGATTATTATATTTATTGATTTACTTTCTGTTTAATCTAATTGGCAATTTTAATAATAAGAAATTTAAAAACTTTGAAGATACCTAATTTTGGTCAAGAAAAGATGAAAAAGAACATCTAGAAACATTATATGTTTTTAAATCAAGTTAGAATGAACAAAATAGTTCTGTAGTCAAATTATATAAATATTAGCTCAAAAACCTATAGAATTTGACATCATAGAAGAAAAAGGGACAACAGTAAATATAGTTATGACTAATAAAAGTTACAATTTTATTAATTAACATGAAAAAGAAAGTCTGATATATTATTTAATTAAAAAATTTATAAGAATCCAACTGTGAAAGTTTAACAAATAAATTTCAATGTGTTTTAGTTAATCCTAAAAATATATTTCTTTGACCATATAAGTAATGCATATACCAGGGAATGGAACAAACCAAAGATGTTAAGAACAATAAAAACCCGTATAAACGTAGTTTTTCTAAATATTTTTAAGATTAGGTTTTATAATGAATTATATGGAATCGTGGTAAAATATTATGAATCGTAATATTCTAAATTATTAGAATTTTCTTAGTTTTCTTCAATAATAAATGAAATTAGGTCTTGGAAACTACTAAAAAATATCAAATAATATTTTTGAACAGAATAATACTTAAATTAGTAATTAATGATTATATAGCTAAAGATTATATCAGAAGACCAAAACTTTGATTTCAATTTCAATATGGAATAATTAAGATGGTGTTTTAATTCTGAGATTATATTTGAGAATAAATTTAGGAAAAGAGTAGTAAAACATTAATTGAATTTCAAATTATGTATAAAATAAGATTATTATTGAACAGAGTTCATGTTTTAAGGTACAGTTTTATTTCTTGATGGAAATACTGTAAAATATTAGAAACGTCATAGTTTATTAAATAATAAAATTAATTTGAGTTTTTAGAGACTACTGAAAAAATAATAAAGACTATTTTTGATAAGAATAATATATAAATTAGTAATTAATGATTATATAGCTGAATATTATATCAGAAGACCAAAACTTTGATTTCAATTTCAATCTGGAATAATTAAGATGGTGTTTTAATACTGATATTATATTTGAGAATAGATTTAGAAAAAGAGTAGAAAATATGAATTAAATTTCAAATTATGTATAAAATAAGATTATTATTAAACAGGGTTCATGTTTAAAGGTATAATTTTATTTCTTGATGGAAATATTGTAAAATATTAGAAACGTCATAGTTTTATTCAATAATAAATAAAATTGAAGTAAAAGAGACTACTGAAAAAATAATAAAGACTATTTTTGATCAGAATAATATATAAATTAGTAATTAATAATCATATATACCTGATCAATTTCTAAAAATATAAATCCAACATTTTTCCACAAAAAAAATTGAGATAGAATAATTATAAATTTCAGTTATAATTATAATAATATTTACTATATTTGCAAAAAGTAAGTCTCAAATTAGTTATAATGGTAATAAATTACACTATAAATTACATATTAAAATAATTTAGAATTATAAAGACTTTAAGAATAATTTAAG
>CAKKLC010006538.1:40287-53182 GCA_918559645.1 Ceratonova shasta | reverse complement strand
TTTTTGTGATACGGGATTCGTCAATTTGTACGATTTTATGAGGTCCACCTATTTTTTGCCCGAAAATAATTAAATGGTCAATATAAATTTTGTGTACAAAGTTCTTCCAATTGCATATTGATGAGCGAGATCTTATATTTATTTGATTGCTAAGCACTAATATTCCCTATAAATATTCTTACTTTCACGATATAAAATAAAAAAAATTTGATATAAACTTAATTTGAAACCCTCGAAGAATGTTCCATTTCGTAATGATATCCTTGGATTGCATTGCGAGCATCGGAATATGTGTTAATCTATGTTTTAAGAATATTTTTGAATGTACATATTCAAATGACAACTTGGGCAACTTTTAATATATGGCAATAGGTTTAATTTTTGCAAAAAATTTATAATGTATGATGTGTTTAATTCTATATGACCAAAATCAACTAATTTTAATGTATCAATATTATCGATGTTATAATCAATATCCGCCATTATAAATTTACCGAAAATTCTCGAATGGGGGCCCTTATTCTGTACTTTAGCCAACAATATGTATTAGTTTCCGATAATCATAATCGATTCGTTTAAAATTGGCGTAGAATATGTTTAAATAGTTTTTTAATACAACTATATATTTGCTGGTTGTATAAGAAAATTATGCTAAATGATATTGCATTAAATTAATTGGAAATTTTTTGGATGTTAATTTTGGTACGAAAACTGAGAAAATGTTTATAACAAATATGAAGAATATAAATGATTATTTAAAAAATTTAGGTTCTTTACCTTTAAAAGATATGATTAGGGGTAATCATTGGACCTCAAAATTAAAAAAAAATTGTAAAAATTAAAAACCCATGCATTTAAGAAATTTTTTGAGATAATATCCTACGAAGATACTCATACTTTTCTTGTCGAAAAGGGTATTTTTCCACCATGTAAAACTCGGTGTACAATTAGTTGCTTTTACAATGAATTATGAAAAGGGGATGTTAGAAGAGGGATAAAAATACGGATTAGATGCGGAAAAAAGGCATGTAGAAAGACGCTGGAAATATTTTACAACAGCATATTTGAAATTTGTAATCTTGACTTGGTACAGGTTTCTGATTGTATTGGACGTATGTATATCGATTCAAGACCAGCTTGACAGAATTTGAAACCAGTATGTTGAGGCTAGTTGTTATAAGGTTGTTTAATACATTTGATGAGTTGTGTATAACAAATTATCTTCCTATTACCAATGTTTTTAAAGTAGTGGGTGTGTAAGAAGTTGACGAAATTTATTTATACACTTGGAAAAATAACCAACGAAGAGTTTTGAGAAGTTAGTGTTTGTGTATCATTGGAATAATTTATAGTGAAATGAAAAAAAGAAAATTGATTGTGTCAGAACGTATAGACGGTGAAACTTTAAAACAATTTATTTCAAGCAATTTACTGAGAGGTTTGGTTGTTATATCAGACCGATGCTTAGGATACAGGTTCTTATCCTTTAACGGTTATATTCATAAAGTCATAATCATACAGAAATCTTTGTTTAACCTTGATGACAGATAAGTATACACAAGCACTGTAGACGAATGTGGCGGGACTTAAGAGAATACATTCCTTCAAATTTAACGCCCGAAAACTATGAAAAATATGTGATCAAAAATACGAGTATGAAAAAATATAAAAAGTTATAATCCGTAAGCAGGTTTGATCATATTTTATATTTAATTAAACGATTTATTATTTTTTTTATTAAGTAGCCACTACAAGGATTGATTGTAACCAAAGATTTATATTTATTACAGAAAATATTCGCTAAGGACATTTTTTTTTAATTTCATCATCAAAAATACAATTATCTGATACAAAATTTATAATATTCGACAAGTAATATGTTTTATTTTTTCTGTGCAAATTTTAAAAAACGTAAAATACATGAAAGCATAATTATAAACCTTACAATTTTTAGTCAATAAAAACAAATATGGACTGAATTAATATATTTTCAATGTGAATTTTACTTGGACCATTTTACCAATGATTTTGGTTTGAATTTTTTATACTTGGTATTAATAGATGCTTGATGGGTAACAAAATAAAAAATTATGATTATTTTTATTTTGAGTTTTATTAATCGACTTGATGAAAAAAGCATTTAATTATATGCAAAAGAATAATAAAACTAAAAATTGGTAGAGTCGTTTAAACCTTTTATGTTTTTTTTTGCATCAATCATTTGACCAAGAAATTTTGAATATTTATTAGTTCTAATATATCATATCTGTGAGCTTATTTAAAAATTCATCATTTACTAGAAAAGAAAAAAACTCCTTTAATTTAGATAAAAATAAAATATTTAATCGTCTGCAGTAAAAATATCCAAAATATTAATTGGCAACTATTTTAAAGAAAAAAGGGTTGAACTTCGATTTTCATTGGTAAGATGTTTAATGAATTTATGATATTGGCGATGATCAGTTTTAAAAATATATTTTACAAGAATATAAAACCACTTATATAAAAATCAACTCTAGTTTAGATACTTTTATTAAAATAAATTGGATCAACAAGAAATTTTATTTACAATGTTTTCAATTTAAAATTCATTAAATTTTGGAAATTTAAATGAGCAACTCCAAATATAAAACCATGCTTAAGCTGTTATTTTATTTTAAAAAAGTTAAATATGCTAGAAATTCAGATGATATTGTATGGATATACATGAAAAGACACTGTCTGAAATATAAAAAAATATATTTCAATGCGTAAGAACACTTTTTTTGAAGATTTTAAAATTGCATTCAATTTTTTGACAAAATATTGTGAAATTTGCACAATAACATACAAACAAAAAGGATCTTGACAGAAGTTTTTGTTCTCATGATACCTTGAAGCTTGTGGTTTTCAAACTTCGTTTATTGTACAGAAATTTTTTATTCATAATCCTGTTCGACTTTGCGCAAAAGGGATAGTCTGTAAAATTGATAAAAGTTTATTCAGACCCAAGCTAAAAATCATGTTAGTCGTTATCCTAAAAATGAAATCTGCGTATTTGCCTTTGCAGATACCGCATATTCTCCTGTCAAGGATTAGTTAAAAGTTGCCAATGATCCATCTTGGAATACTTTAATTTTAATAGTTCAGCATGTTTGCCATCCGGTTCTATTATTCATCGCCATAAATGGGGATCATATGGAAATTCAGGTAATTTTTTTGCTGAGCATTACATTGTAATTTATTCTCAAAATTTTATTAATCCACTATCACCCTCAAATACGCATACAAATGAATCATCGTGAAATAAAATAAAATTGCTAATAAAACATATAAAAGGTTTATATGGTAGTTCATTACCTGGTTTTTTAAATAAATTTATGTTTAAAAATAATTTTTATCGTGAAGATTTTCAAGATATTATTGATTAAATTAAATTTTATTTTTTTAGAGTGAAAATTTTACTTGTTGTTCAAGCTTAGTGAAAATTTTAATGTTGATCCAAGAAATTTTGTTACATTGCTTTAGAATTACTCTGAAATAATTTGATTATACTATCAGAAATAATTTTAACTGGAGTATTTGAGTGGGAAAATGTAAATTTAGTACGGTTGCAACGATTTAAAAAAATATATAATTTAAAACTTTTTGTAAGGTGGATGAAATATAAGGATATTAATTTTACAAAGACAATTATTTATTATGACGCTATTATAAAATAAAAAATGATATGTTAATAGACAAACTTTGAATATTTAAAGTTTTTGAAAAAGCTAACTTTATGAAACTTTAAATTATTAATTCTTTATATTTTTATTACCTTTTAATGTTATAAAAAATTATTATAGACATTTCAAATCACATTAAATTTGAGTTCCATATATAATGGGAAAAATCTTCCTATTATAATTAGCCAGAATTAAAATTGGGATGAATATAAATTTATTTAACAAAAAAATTAACCATTTTTAAAATAAACGAATTTGAAGATTATGTTTAAAATTAAGTCCTGAAGAATTATTAAACTACTGTCACGACAAAAAATTGCTTTGACACGAAATGAAATTTTTAACTTGTAAAGTATCAATGAAAATTGAAAAAGAGAGTATTTGTGTCGAAAAATAATGTTGGCCGTGTTACAACAAAGAATGTTTATAAATATATAAAAGAACTTATATATTAGCAAATTCATTTTTTAGTGATCTGAATGGAAGTTTTCGTATTAGCCTTAGGGTTTTAGCCAGAATTGCAGGAAAGCAGCCTGGATATAGTATTATAAAAACTTTGGGAATAAGTAGGCCAAATTATAGAAAGGTTGTTAATAAGTTAGTTGTTTTTCATGAAAAAAGATAACAATGAAATGCACAAATTATAAATGATTCAATAAAATTGTCAACTTTGATGAGATTTTGCTAAATTATAAGGGCAAAAGTCATTGTGGATGCTCCCAGCAAACAAAACAAACGCCATATGCATTGTTGAGATTAATAAAATGAGTAGAGCTATTAAAAATGTGTGGATTTCCGTGATCTTAGACAAGAAATAGTTTATACTTGATCAAATTAACATTAAACGTGTTCGATTATATATTTAACTATCTACATTGAAGAACTTAAAAGTTATCTTGCGTTGAGAAAATGTAAATTTACATACTATAAAGTTTGTCATAAGTATGCATTTGTGGACTCTATAATGAATATACACAAGAAAGCAGTTGATACTTTCAAATACTAACTAAAATATCAAATTAGGTTGAGAAAGGGAATAAAAACCAATTTTAGATGCGATTTTTTGACTGAATTTGTTTTGTATTGGAATAACAAGTTTAATTTACTTATAACCCTACTTTTTTTTTATTGAATTTTACTTTTTAATTTTCACTGATACAAAAATTGTCTTATTTAGTTACTATTACCTCCAAACTCATTTATAATTATTTAATCTAAATAATTTAATAAAAAACTCTACCATTGTATTTTCTATTTTTGAAAGTTCAAAAAATAGGCATATAAAGTAATTGTAATAAGTTGCTAAATATTCATAACAACAAAAATTTTATATTTATTTATTTAAAAAAACATTACTTTAAATGAAATATTCATAATTGAGTAGTTGTTGAGCTTGATAAAATCCGTATATTAAAAAAATCATTTTTGTTGATTCAAATAAACATGTTTAATAATACGCTAATTTAAAGATTAATAGTATTTTAATTGTATTGACTGAGTTATGTAGTTGGATATTAATCAAGATGGTATTATATGATATTTTAGAGCCTCTTTGTATTATAATAATAGTTGCATAAAATAACTTTGCCCACTTATGTTGACCATAAAGATGTTATTAATGAGTATAAATGATTTGTTTTAAATTAGATTTAAGAAAATAGAAGAATTTTGAAAAGAAATGATTCAATAATCAAAAATAATCATATCATACATCGTGATAGATACGTTTTAGGAAAAATTACGTTATTTGAACGTTTATTTTGATATATATTTTATGTTTATGTTATAAAATATTTTTTAATCAGTTTCATATTAAATAACAAACTTATCATATATTTCAACTTATTAATTTAGAAAAAAAAATTAATTAGTATTATAAAACACTCAAATAATTATATTTTTAATTAAGAATTAATGGTTTAAAAGTAATTAGTCTGACTAACTGACTTTTAACAACATATTTTATAAAAATTATAAACGTTTTTGGTGTTCAATAGCCTCATCACGAGCTATTTAATTAAAGTTGTCCCTAGTGGATAAAATTATTATGGTAGAACCTTGCGATTCTTGCAATGATTTTACACTCACATAATCAATTATCAATCTTTACTAAATTTTTTTCAAGATTCTTTTTAATTTTAAAAGGATCTAAATTAACATGTATTCGCATTATTATTTTGCTGATTTATTCAAGTTTAAAATAATGATTTAAAAAAAAATTTCATTTTTGCAACGAAAATGAAGCTCTTTTAATGTTTTTAGTCTAAAATCTGAAATAAATTGATTAATATTTTCTTACAAATTGTTATCTTTAATTTCAAGTGTGAGATTTGATGGATTATGTGGTTTTAGATATTTAGTTTTTAATTAACTTACCTTACCTTTCTGTGAAGTCTGTAGCTTCTATTTTATTTTTATAAATATCATCTTCATTTATATCATAAAATCATTCTTTACAGAAAAATTGCATTATCATCAATATTTGGCTCACTTCAGTATTTAATTGTGTCAGTACATTATCTTTTGTAACATTTTCTAGTCTTATGTTTTTCCATACATCTTCAACTGAGCAATTTTTTAAATCTTTACAAGATGAATCTAAAATTTCAACGCAATTCATAATTGAACAAGTTTTACACAATTTTAGTAAAGTCATCTTGGCATTAAAATCAATTTTAATTAGAATATTTGCTGAATATAATATGTTTTGAGCTTAAATATAATAGCTATTTCTATCGCTAAATTTTATAAGTTTTATTATATTATATGAAAAATATTTCAACATTAGGATGGTTCAAGTCTAAAAGAATTCTTTGTGTATTATCAAATAATAAAACATTTTGAAATCGATGTTCTTTTTTTTTATAACTTTTAACGTCAGGTATACAAAAATTAAAAATCAATCTCTATAAATATTTCTTGTAAACTAAACCTTTTTATTTAATCATTAATAAATATGTAATTCCTTATGATCATTATATCAAATCTTGTAGATTTAAAATGAGGTTTATAAGTATATATTTCTTTATAACGTCCCTTAATATATTTCTATAGAGAAGTAGATTATTATTTATTTTACCGTTTTTAAATCTGGTTTAACTTTTTTTTTTCTTTTATGTCAAATACAGAAATTTATTTTAATTTTATAAATTTTTTCTAAATCAAAAATTTTGAACCTTTTTATATTCATGCTCTAATAATTTTGATGTATGAAAAAAAAGCATCGGGGCTTTTTTTTTCACTGCTTTCTAAAACCATATTACAAGAAAATATTTAAATTAAATTTTTTATAGCCCTTGTATGAATATTAATCAAACAGAGGATAGCTTAGTACGTATGAATGATGAAGAAGTTTGTTCATTCATGTTTAAGCGCGGGTTTTTTTTTAAATCAATTCTTTGTTCTGGTAGTTGCAATGCAGCTTTGAAGTATGAAAAATCGTCTAGTTAGGACGATGGGTATGCCTGGCGTTGTTATTCAACCATTTGCAGCAAGTATAAGATGAGAAAATCTGTTAGAACGAACTCTTTTTTCTTTGGGTTTGGTTTGGAGCTAAGAACTATTATTAGAGTAGTTTTGCTATTAAGCGAGTGACAAACACAGCATTCAATATGCTGTACCCTCGAAATATCTAAACATACATTTTGGAAAATCGTTAATAAATTAAGGCTCAATATGGGATTGGAAAATGTTGCCTTGAGAAAGCTTGGTGGTCCTGGAACTGTAGTTCAGATCGACGAAACGATGATGAACTACAAATGCAAAAGTCATCGTGGAATGTCACCATTAAATATAACTGATGCTTTGTGCATTGTAGAGGTTAGGGCAATATAACAATGGTTTGGGCAGAAGTAATACCCAATAAAACAGCAATAACTATACTACCAATTATCCAAACTCATGTAGAGGATAACAGCACAATCCATACTGATGAACACAAAAGTTATAGTTCTTTAATAAACTCGGTTATATTTACGGGTCTGTCTGTCATAAGTATAGATTTGTTGATAAGGATACGGGGGTGCATACCTTACATGTAGAAGCTTTTAATAATTCGCTCAATACAGAGATAAAATGTCGCATGGGGTTGAAACTTCAAAGAGACCAGATTTTCTTACTGAATTTATCTGGAAATGGAATAATAAGACGACATTACCTGATTCATATTTTCGCTTGATGAAATTAAGAGATTAAATTTATTTGTTTCTATTTAGTTTAATTTTGTTGTTTTAATCATAATATGTGAATTTAATATATTTCTTCAAAATTATTTATTATTTATATTAACTTTTTACAGAAGTTTTATGATTTAATTTTTTAGGGCTTTTTTTTCATAGGTACCACATGGGGCTTTTTTTTTTAACAGATCCAATAATTTTAACAAGTTTTTTAATTAAATCCTTTAAATCTTATTTTTCTTGATCAAATTTTACCTTATAATTTGATCAAGAAAAATTTTAATTTGTATTTTTGAGTTAGCCTTTAACATATAAAAACAATTTACAAAATTTTTGTTTACACACTACATCTGAATTAATTTCTTATAAATGTTTACAAATTTTAAAGTTAAGGTTTTAATGTGATTTTTGTTGACAGGAATTTGTGTTACAGCACATTCTTTGGTAAGAATGTACTTTGGGATCCGTGCGCTTTCGCAAAAAATGTTAATGTTAGAATTAATTGAACTTATAAATAACAAAGATTTATTACATTCTTTTTGGAGAACAAAAAAATTATTAAAGTCAAACGTTGCTTGTGAATACTGCTTCTCTAATATGCCAATAGTATCACACCACAAACCAGATAAAAAATTTTGGCGTTGTTCTGAAAAAGAATGCAGAAAAAAGATTTCCTATAGGTTTAGATCATTCTTTTCGTAATCTCACTTGAGTTTAAAAGATCTTACACTATTACTTCATCTTTGGTCAAAAAGATTTCCACAATGGCTTATATTATCTGAAAATAATTTTAATAACAAAACATTATTAGACTGGTTTAGATTTATAAGGGAAATATGTGTTACTGATGTGCTTTCCAATTTACAAAAGCAAATAGGCGGAGTTGGTTCTATTGCCGAAATTGATAAAATTTAAATTATAAGAAGAAAGTATGGAAGAGGGAGAGAGATGGAACAACAATGGCTATTTGGAGGAGTACAAAGAGACACAGGAAAGAGCAAGTTCTTTGTGAAAGCTATTCTCGATAGGAAAAAGAAACGTTAGAGGAAATAATATTGAGAAAAATCGCACCAGGAACTACAATTTATTCTGATGGTTGGACTGCATATAATGGACTAAACAACTTAAGAAATTTACATAGGGTAATAATACATTAAGACATTTTTGTGTTTCCAGTGATAACACTCTCCATACAAAGAATGTGGAGAATTTTTGGCTTCATTTAAAAAGATTTTTGAAGGAAAAAGGCACATATAGAAGCTCACACCAATTGGAGTTTATATATGTAAATATTTGTTCCCTAAAAGCTTTGAGAATGTTTTCGATTAACTATTATATTAATTGTTCATATCCAATGTAGTTATTATTTCGCACTAGCACACGGATCCCCAAAGTACATTCTTACCAGTTCTTTTTTTTATAAACTTAAAAATTTTCCAATTTGTTACCAAACATATAACTTACACGTGCATTTAATTTCCCCTAATAGAGGAACCGAACATAACTGAATTTTATTTTCATTTGGTTTAATTTAAATATTTTGGATTTATTAAAACCATAAAACTCATGAATTAATATAATTTTACATCAGTGAACAACCTATCTATATTTTTATTTTGTCAACGAAGGTAATAAATTTTCCTTTAGTAACAAGCTTACAAGGGTTCAAAATTCTACTTTCATAAATAAAAAATTATTCCAAAATAAAGGTCTAATACATGCAATATTTTACCTGTGATGATAGTTTTATAATCACATGTTTATAATAACACGTTTTTGAACATAAGTAAGCAATTTTCTTTTTGAACTAAAAAAATATGCTTAAAATGCAATTAAATACCCCAGGTTCGAATAAATGAAAAAACACTTTATTTTTTTTTAAAAACAAGGCGAAGTAATTTATTTAAGCTTTTAACGTGTCTATTAGCGATTCCCAAAGTCTAACTTTGTTCTGTATACACCATATAAATTCAAATAATCTTTTTTGTAATTTTCTTTTGACTCTATATTTCACAGGTAATGATATATTAACGTCGTTCCATGTTCATTCAATATTATTATGATACTTTGCTTCAGAACTTTTAAAACTAATACTGTGATTATCCCAATTATGAGTGTATTTGGATTATTTTTAAACTTGTTATAACCCTTCCATTTGTCAGTAATAACTAATGAACCAGGGTGCACGTGTTTTAATATCAGATCATTCAAATTATTTGTATCTCTGACCTCAACAATTCCAGCAAAAAACCTGCCCTGGTGTTTTCCAGGGATTCGAACCCTGGGGTATTTAAGTATTTTAAAGCCAAATTTATAAATATGTACATAGAAAGATTAGCATTATAGTATGTATTTATATTCTACATATTTTTAACTTGGTTTTATAAAAGTCGAAATTTACCGAAGTATAAAAATTAATTTTTTTTTTAAAATCCCTTTGAAACAAAACGTCTTTAATAAGTATCATGTAATACGAGAAATTACATTATTTAGATTTTATGTTTTAAAAAAATAAGGTAATGGTTAATGAAAATTTAATTAATTTTATAGTAACTTTGCGCAAGTGTTCAGTTAGAAACTAGATTAAATAATTTTCTCGATTTATACAAATTAATATAGTTTGTAATTATTTTTGAGAAAAAGGGTTGAAATTAACTTATGGAATATTCGTAAATTCTCGTATAGTTAATTAAAAATTTTATTTTTTTTAAGAGTTAAAATTTTTATAAATTATTTCAGCAATTAAAGGATTTAAATTGAAACCAAGGTATAGGTAAAGAAAAGGGGTACTGATTTAATTAAAATATTAAATTAAAAAAATAAATATTAAATTAAATAAATTAAATTAAATTAAAAAAATTAATATTAAATTAAATAAATATTAAATTAAATTAAAAAAATTAATATTTAATAAAATTAAATAAATTAAAATATAAAATTAAAAAAATTAATATTTAATAAAATTAAAATATAAAATTAAAAAAATTAATATTTAATAAAATTAAATAAATTAAAATATTAAATTAAAAAAAATAAATATTAAATTAAATAAATATTAAATTAAATTAAATTAAATAAATATTAAATTAAATTAAATTAAATAAATATTAAATTAAAAAAATTAATATTAAATTAAATTAAATTAAATAAAAATTAAATATTAAATTAAATAAATTAAAATATTAAATTAAATAAATTAAAATATTAAATTAAATAAATTAAAATATTAAATTATATAAATTAAAATATTAAATTAAAAAAATTAATATTAAATTAAATAAATATTAAATTAAATTAAATAAATATTAAATAAAATTAAAAAAATTAATATTAAATTAAATATTAAATTAAATGTTAATCTGATAAATATAATTAAATTATAAGGCTATTTCATTTTTTATGGACTTGTTTGAAATTTATGCAATATTAAAAGATGAACTAACGGTAATAAACTGGTTCCAAGAAAGACGTCTGTTGAAACAATTTTTTTTGTGATAAATGTGGCAAACGTATAATTTTAAAAAATGATTGCTTATCTATACATAAGTTTTCTTGGTTGTGCCGACAGCAAAGCATAGAAAACAGACATATCAGTAAAAAGGGTGTTACGGTTTCTTCTTTCTTTGAAAACTGTAAGATTTCTCTTACGAAAATTTTAGTTATGTTCTTTTATTGGTCAAATGAAATCCCAGTATGCAAATCAGTTATATTAACAAATCTTTCTGAACCAACAGTTATTCAATGGTATCAAATTTTCCGTGATGTTTGTATTCATCACATAACTTTACATCCCGTAATGCTAGGCAGTACTAACTCTATAGTACAGATAGACGAATCAAAATTTGTCAAACTTAACCATAACCGAGGACAACCTTGAGGAAATGCTTTGAATGCCCACTGGGTTTTGGAGTTAATGACTTACAAACTAAAAAAATTCATATTGAACTTTTGACAATCCGAAAAGCAGCTACTCTGTTCCACTTTGAAGAAGAATTGTTCTTCCAAATACGGTGATTCGGTCAGAAGAATTCTCAGTCTACACAGGTGGACCAAACTACAGTAGTTCTTTACCTTATCCTCTTTCTCTAGTCGTACCGTCTATTAATAAAACAGTGAATCACTCACTAATACTCAAAAACCCTTTAAATAATGCTCATACTAACCACGTGGAGTAGCGTGAAGTTTGATCAAAAAAATTTTTTAAATGATGCATGGAACAAAGGGTGTTTTCATACCTAGCTATTTAGATGAATGGATGTGGCGAAACCGACTTCCCAGTAAATTTTCTGCGATGTACTTTATTTTACTAAATATTGCGGAGTGTTATAATATATGAATAATTAAAATAAGACATTGTATCTATTTTTTGTTTAAAAGCATATAGAATTTATGATATTATTACTTTGTATTAAAAGATTACAAGCTTGTTTTTGTCTTTATGATACGTTATAACTAGTGCCCCGTTTTTTCGGTCGGAATAAAAAATTACGGTCGGAGTGTCAAAAATTAGCCGCAATTTTTATAAAATTTATATATTAAAATTTGGGTTGAAATCGGGAAGTACAAATTAGTTCGTTATCTTTTACAATGCTTTTATATTAATTGTCTGTTTTTTTGCTATGAGAGAAGCACATGAAAAAAATTTTGCAATATTCAAAAGTAAAGCCTGTAATGAATAAATATCAATTAATAGACTACAATGTTTTAAAAAGAAAAGAAATATAAACAAATCAATACTGGATTTATTTTCCCTACGAAATTGAAAATCTATTATTAAAATAGATAATCATTTGCATCTCAAGATTTTTATCACTTAAACTAGATCTCAATGGCGTTAAATCCTTTCTTAAATAGCTAAAGGACCTTTCCACATCCCAGCTTCCATTTGGAATGCACAAAATATTTAACACATTACCCGCAAGGTTTAGAAATTGGGTCGAAAGGCTTTTCCAGAATTTAAAAATATCATAATAATCAGATCTAAAAATGTTAAAATTAACAAATTTATTT
>CAKKLC010006538.1:15391-28365 GCA_918559645.1 Ceratonova shasta | reverse complement strand
TCTCGGATACTACCATGAAACAGTGAATCATTCAAGAAATTTTGTTTCCGAGGATGGCGTACAAACAAATAAGATTGAAGCTATCTGGGGAGTAGTCAAAAGGAAATATAGGTATATAACGAACAAAAGTACAGAACTAATGTATTCCTACATTGCCAAATATATTTTTTAAAGAAAGTTCAATAATAATGAAAGATTGTTGAAATGATCAAGACAATTAATGCTACATATTTACATTATTAGCAATCGCGTTAGAGGGGTAAATTAGTTTAAGCAATAATTTTTTTTTCTTCAATATTTTAATGTATCAATATTATCAATGTTATAATCAATACCCGCCATTATAAATTTACCGAAAATTCCCATTTTGAGGGCCCTTATTCTGTACTTTAGCTGATGATTAATATGATGATTCTTTAATATATGGTATAAGCTGATCACTCATATGCCCATATAATCGAAATAATTATCTTTGAATTATTATTGAAGTGTTTCGTGTTTAAATTTTACAAGAAAAATATGGACCTATTTTGAACAAAAGTTGTTGATCTTTTTATAAAATTTGTGCATTAACTCCTTTCCTGTGTGGCATGTAATATTATCATTTCCTTTTTTTATTGTATTGATTCAGTAGGAATCAGTACTGGTCCATAAAATTCATAAATTATTTTATCAAAAAGAAGATAAAGTCAATAATTTACGTGCTAGTTCTTTGTTTTTCGTTCACGTGTCACGAAATAATTTTTTACAAAAAACAGATATTTTTATTGGAAAATATGTTTGATAAACAGAATATAAGTAAAAATGAAGACAAACAGGAGCTGCTGTTGAAAATATTGCTTCTACTGTTTATTTTGGAAGTTAAATTGTGAATTTTGAAATTTTTAGTGGAATGAAGATGAATGATTGGTTGTAGATTAAGAGAGCAATTTAATATTTGATTATGATATTAATGGTGGTAATGAATAAGCTTTCTATAGGAATAATGTACATCAACAGTTACAACACCTACCTTTTAAATGCACACCAAAAATTAATTATAAAATAACGGCTCCAGATGATGCTCACAAATAATTTGGAATATTGGTAGTATTTAAAGGTTGGGGGAACATTTTTTTATTTTTTTGGTCCCAATGATGAAAATGTTTGAGTATGAAATAAGAAATACAATAGAAGAAAAAAGTTTGCAGCTTGCGATGTAGCTTGGTCTTGTTAGTGAACCTTCCATGATATGTGCCGTGTGTCAAGGAAAAATGATGACAGAACCTTTTAAAGATGCGCCATGGTGTTTTCTCGTAGTTTAGGTGTAATCGTATATCATGCAGGCACAGGAAGGCTATATTTTTGGGGGGATTATTTTTGGAAATTCTTTTTTTAAAGTTAGTGAAATTATGCCTATCCTATACAACTACGTAATATAGCTTACTGTAGAAGCAATCTGCTTTCATGTAGGTGTTTCTGAATCCGATAGTAGTCAAATAGAACCACAGCTCTGGAAGATGTCTAGGTAGGTTTTATCAAAATTTGAGAGCTGTACAAATAGGTGGTCAAAAAATGACCGTTTAAATAGACGAAGCCTATTTTTACACCAATTCAAAGAGCATAGCTCAACATTTAGTGGCAGAGCGTTATTGGATTGTGGCCTGAAATTTTTAGAGAAACGAAAGAAGTTTTCTATATATTAATTTTGATTAGAAGCGCAGATTTTTTAACTGATTTGATTCTAGCGTATGTTTTACCAGGAAAATGAATCATTAAAGATTCCTGGCAAGGTTATAACTGATTATTATAATTCTATGAACACCGAACAATTAATCACAATAGAAGATTTGGAGATATAAATATACATACTTACACAATTGAATGACTATTTCGTGATTTAAGAGAAAATGTTATAGTAATTTAACTGAATTCCCCCTTATAGAAAATTTAAAAAATTACATGGTAAATCAAATTATGGAAGTTTCTAATGTTTTATAATGTTTTAACAATATAATACGAACATTAAATTAATTTTCTGAATTTTATTTTTGGCCCTTAATTTTTTCAATGTAACCGAAATATTTATTAAAGATGGAAATTTATTCAATCGATTTTAATAAAAATTATTTTTGTTGACGATTTATATTTTTAAAATTGTTCCTGAAGCCAAGATCAAGTTTGAGAAAGTCAACTAAAATAAATCAACTTGAAATTAAAGTTTTTATCGGTATATTTTTGTATCAAGATTTAATAAAATAACCGGAAATGGCAAATTCATTAAGTAGTAATCCCATGTTAGTCACATCATATATCCAGTGTATTACGACATGGGTTTTTATTAAAAATGGCGCGCAATTACCTTATAGTTGATAAGTAAACTGTTACCAAATTTAAAAAAATTCTAAGAAATCTTTTAATAACAAAATCATGTTTGAAGGTGATGTTTACTAGTTTTTTGATAATTTATTCTGGATACCAAACTTTGCATTTGACGAATGAATAATATTTCTAAAAGGGAAATTAGATTAAAAGCGATATATAAAATTAAAACTAATACTATTTGGTCTAAAATTGGACTTTTTTGGTGAATCTGGAAAAGAAATTACATACATAGAACAAGCTACCTTTTCCAAAAATTTAAATGAAAATGTTATAAAAGCGAGAATCTCACTGACTATACTACATTATTTTCTTTGAAAAGTTAATTATTTTCAAATAGACAATTATTACAGATCACCATTGTTAATTAGTTAACTAATTGCAAACAATTCTGATTACAGTTGAGATAGTGCCTTTGAATAGAAAAAATATGCCACGAGCGTCTAAAAAAAAATAGTTTGTAGTGAAATTGTTAAACGGTATTGCTGAATATTGAGGGTGTTATAGACAGGATAAAAACTATGTTTTAATAATGCCACTTTTTTATACTGGTGAAGTTCAGCATGTTTTAGATATCATAGTATTAAGGAAAAAATAGTTGTCATCTGGCTGCATGCAATTTATACATTGTTTTTGAACAAAAATAAAAGGATGAAAAAAATATAAAAATCAATTTATTTTTAAAAGAGATAGCAGAAGATTAAACCGTTTTATCCATTCTGTTCTGTATTACATAGAAATTTTATTAGATATTCTAAATATTGTGCCTGGGATATTCCTTTACATTTTCTTAGTAGGTTTTTTAAATATTCCAATAGACCTTCGATCGATTAGCTATTGACCGTAGGATACTATGGGTCTACAAAATTAACAGAATGGTAGAAATTCAAATCAACAAGTTTTCACTGTCCGTTATTGCTGATTATAAGGCAAACTAATGGTCAGTGATAATAGTAGTACCGGGATGTATCTTATCAAAAATAATGGTCCTTATGGTTTCGGCATTTCTATAATAATACTAAGGACAATAAATGGTTATTTGCCCTCTTTATATACTTCCTAGATACCACTGGCAGTCAGTAATACGATCACGATTATACTTAAGTTTAAAAATAGACTATCATTAATTTTAACTATTTTACTCGTGCCATCCCAGTCCAAACCTTTTAACTTTTTGCTTGTAACTACCATATAATCAAAAATGGCTTGTCTTAGAAAATCGGCAAATCAGAGACGCGTTTTCTGATGACTTGAAGCTTATACGCTATGTCTTGAAAAGTATTGCTTTTCCTGTCATCATACATAATTATTAAAATAGTCTATATTTGCATGCTTGATGCTTTGAAAAAGCTATTTTCCGGTAAGCTACAGGAGAAGTGACATGTATACTTGCAGTGCAATGTAGGTCATTTAGTGATAGTTTCTTTACGTAATTTGGTTTAGTGCCATCATTACAAGTCGGGCTAATCATAGAATTATTTACCAGATAATATTTTGCCAAAAAGATGTTTGTCTCATAATTGTTGTAAAAAATTATATCGAAGAACGTCTCTAAGAGTGTGAGTTGTTGTAAATCCACCTGTGTGTAAATATTTCCTAACATCGTAATTTCTTTTGTTGATTTACGATCTATGTAACGAGGGTCTTTAAAAATGTTCAAAAACAATGTATAATATAAAAAACGAAGTATAACTCCCATGCGCTGTAGTTAGTGATTACAATACCAACATAAGTGCTTTTGTAATGTAGATAAGATTCTTGCATCATATTCAATTTAAAAAAATAGACAAAAATTATTTTATAATATTAGAAATAATGTTTTATTTACAATTATGTAATTTATATATGATAAGGAGATAAAAAACTTACTAAACTTAAGTTTTATTTAAAACTAATTAAGATACACGTTAAGACCTACCATTTGTAGAAACTACATACTATACTGATCCATTAGCAAAAGTTAAAGGTGAGGCTTGAAGATTAAAGGGTCGCCATTTTCTAAACATTGTATTTTCAAAATCAAAGGATTTAAATCACATAGAAGTTTTTAAGTAGGTTTTTCCTAGAAAGTGGTCGGTATCATAAGTTCTTAAAAAGTTACGGTAAGAGTAAGTTAAATTTGATGTTATTTTTTGTGAAGCATCTTATTTTTATAACTATTGCAATATTAGAAATAGATCAAGTGGAACTGATATAAAATTGAATATTGACTAAATATCTATGTTAAAAACACGTATACTTTTCTTTTTTTTATTACTTACGTAGTTTTAAAAAATAATTATACATTATGCCCAAATTTTGAACAAGAATTTCTACATTTAAACGGTTAAAAGTATCTAAAGCTCACAAATTCTAATAATGAAATAAACTTAGCAAGATATAAAATCTTCTATTTGCAATATTTTATACTTTCAAAAATGAATTTATATTTATATATATACTGAAATCAGCTATTTTTCTAATATTTTCTAAGTATTTTTGTTTGTTATATTTTTACAATTTTATCAGTAAAAATGAGAAATCCCAGTTATTTTTAAATGTGTATTAAATATTCAATAAATTTATGCATAAATATTTGATTAAATTTTTCTTTCAAAATTCTACAATTTATTATATTTTAAAAATTTAATATAGAAATGAAAAATTGATTATTCACTATTACCTTTTCTGCTCTTCTATTTATAGAATTTTAATTTTTAAGAAATTTAAATTTCTTTTTATTGTTCAAAATGTTTTTTAAATTAACACAATAAAGACTATTATATTTATATCAGAAGCAATCAGTAACTCATGTTTCAATATTAATTAATTTCAATTAAATATCATTTTCCGATATTAAGATTCCATTTATAGCAAGTTAAAGATGTAGAAGAATTAGCTATATTGGTATAAAAAACTGAATGTATATAAATTCAACTGATTTCAAGAAATTAAATATGAAACTTTTAAAAGTATATTTTTATAAGAATATTTATACATTCAATTTATTTTATTTATTAGCAATAAAATCTTTTAGAAGTATGACTTTGATTAATTTAAAGACCTATTTAAAAGATAAATATTTTGACTATATTTCTTATAATATATTGAATCGTTAATTTGAAAAATCAACAATTTTCAATTACTATGAAAGATATGTAATCATGTTATAGAAAAATCAATTAACCTGGTAGTCAAGAGAAAAAACAACAACTATAATTTATTAAATGGCCTAAAATTCTATAATCTCATTTATTTTTTGTCCAAACATTGTACTAATTGATAGAAATTTATTATTTATAAACAAAGTATCAGCGATAGATTATTTTAAATTTTGCCTTTAAAGCACTTAAATACCATCCGGGCTTGAATTCCTAAAAAAGACCAGAGAGAAGGTTTTTTGCTGTAATTGTAGAAGTAATGTATGCAAATATTTTGAATGATCTGATATTAAAACATATGTACCCTGTTTCAATAGTTATTACTGAAGGATGGACGGGTTATAACAAGTTTAAAAAATAATTAAAATTAAACTCATAATTGGTTTAATCACAGTATTAGTTTCAAAAGTCCTGAAGGAAAGGATACTATTACTATTAAAGAAACATGGAACCGCGTTAACAAGATTAGTACCTGTGATACATAGAGTCTAAAGAAAATTACAAAAAGATTGTTTGAATTTTTATGGCCTAGACAGCACAAAATTAGACCTTGGAAATGGCTCATAAACACATTTAAGTCTTAAATAAATTATTTACCATTGTTTTTCAAAAAAATAAAAAAATTATTTTTCTATGGATTCGAACACAGGGCTATTTAAGTGCATTTCAACCAAAATTTGTATCGTTTTGAAATTTCTTAACATAAATGGAGCTACCATTTTTGATTAATAATAAATTTAATTATATTAAATAAAAGAATTTTATGATAGATATCCTGAAGAGCAGAAGCTTAATAATTGGTTTAAATAATGATAAAAAAATGATAGATGATTGTTAAGAGAAATGATAAGAGAAAATATACAATCTTTTTGTTCAAATTTTTTTGAGAAATAATAACATACAAAAATTTAAAGTTTTTTTTATTATACTGGCAATTTTAAGTATAATTCAATTCAGGAATAATTTTGAACTAAAAAACTTAATTTTTTTTAAATAAAATAGGTATAAGAAATTCAAACTAATATTTATAAAATCATTAGCAAAGTTTATTCTCTGAATGAAATTTCAATCCATAATATTAGATAATTAAACCATAATTAGTCATGATTTCATTAGTGTAATAAAATATAAAGAAAATTTCCATAAGATAATTTCTTAATTTTTTTTTATCAAAGTTTGTCTGCCGTCAAAATATTAAGAAAAAGATGTATCGAGTGTATCAAGAACTATTAGTACAGTAAATTCATTTTCTTACCAAATAATTTTTTTTCTTTAAATTTTTTTTTGCAGATTATATTTATTCTCCTTTCTATATGCAATTTCCTATTTTTACCACTTTTTTTTAAATATTATTAAAAAAATTAAATTTTTGACTCCAAAATTAAAAAGATCAAATTATCTAAAAGTCTGATATTAAAGGAGAAAATAGAGATAAACATATAGAAGACAGTAAGAAGTTATCAAAAACAAGAATATATTGATTTTTAGTTCAAAGTTTAATAAAAAACTTTGCCTTGTGTTCAATAAAGAAATATATATATATATCAGGAAAAATCTGTAAAATGAGTATTTATAGACAATCCGAATTATAAAGTTATTCTTAGTAATTTAAAATACTGTATATTGGATGTTAAACTAAAAGATTGGATGAAAATAGTTGATGTAAAATGAGGTTTTCTTACTGAAAAAGTATTAAAAACAAAGGCATTATTTATTTTTGAAAAATATAGGGTTCTGCTCTTAGTCCAAATCAGCGGTCGGCAACCCCTTCATGCAAGTGTGCCATATTTTGCAAAATTAATGGCATTAAATCGATTGCGTCCCACTAGGACAAGAACAACCCTAATTAAGGAGGGTTAGGTAATCTGCTGCAGAAGAAGGGTTGTATTTGTGAATAAAGCAACTTAAGTTCCTTACGATTCTTACTTTATTGTTCAAAGAAAAGAATATAAAATAAAACATACTCGAAAAAATAATTCTATCACAACAAAAAATATTTTTTAAACCTATTAAATCATTGGAATGTTAAAAAAAAATTATTAACTTCCTTGATGTTTACTTTTGAAGCTTAATATTCTAATATTAGGTTATAGTTGGAAGTTTTTAACATGATAAAATTTCTGAATTCTTCTTAGATAAACGATTTTTATATGGATCAATAAAATACTTTATCATAGAAAATGTTTGCTCACAGTAGTATGTTGTCCCAAAAATTGTTAAAATGGCAAATGCTACCTTTTTAATGCAATGAAATCTGTCCGGCAGTTCATGCCACGTTTTAGTTAATATATCTAAATTTTTATCTTCATTTTTCATAATATCATCTCAGGCGTTTATAAATTTTAGTTTCCATATTTCAGAGGTTTTAAATTCAATTAATTCCAAATCCAAATAATCGATATTTAAAAATTTTAAATAAATGTTAAAAATTATGTAATTATCCTTTATGTTCGGTTGCAGAATAAATTTAAACATAGGTGAATGTTTCTGTTAATCTAAAAATTTTTCTGTAAAGTTCGCCTGCAATTTTGATACATAATTTATCATTTTTATTGTGTTGAAATAGCAACGTAAAGAATCCGCATATTTTTTTAAATTTGGAAAATAGTAAAATGTTTTAAACCTCAATTTCTTGCTTAAAAATAATAAGTTCCTCAACAAACAATTCCCAGTGTCCATATAATTGTAATATGTTTGATTTCTGCCCTGCATAATTGTATTTAAGCAATTCAGATGTCTGTAACGTCTGCTAGGAACATTAAATTTTAAACCCAGATGTTGTTGTCTAACTCTTGATATTCTTGAGCTATTGCCGTTAAAAACATTTGAAATTCGACTAAAAAAAGCACAAATTTGTTAATGACTTTTCGGTCACTCAGCCACCGTACTTATTTATATTAGAGAACATCTCCATATCATGATTAAATCTCTTCCAACAGTAGTTTAAATATTCTATGTGACAAAGAAGAAGGGGCATGAATTTTATTGATAATTTGTGTTGCAGTAGACATAACTTTTTCTAGTTTTCCGCTTGGACTATTTAAGCAAAGGCTTACTTGATGTATAACACAATGAAACGATAAAATTGGTCGATCAATATATTTTTGCATCGTTTGAATAATTATGTTTTTTTTCTGATCATTGCAGGTGCTCCATCCGTGGTAATTGAAAATATTTTATTTTGTATCTACGAATGTTCATTTGTACATTTTACGACACACTCAAAAAAAATCTTTTGCTGTTTTTGTATTATACATTGGAGGAAGAGTCCACACCTCTTCAATTATTGCATTTTTAGAAGTTGGAAAAATTTTTGCTATAAATATTAAGCGCGTAACGTCGCATCTGTCAGTACTTTCATCCAACAATAAGCTAATAGCACGGCATTGCTTCAAATCATTTACAAGCTATTGATTTATATCTAAATTCATTTGTTTTATTCTTCGATGAATAGTTCGAGCAGATTTAGCAGTATCTTGTATTTTCTGTAAAATTTTATTTTTGTTTGGAAAATCAAAAAAAAAATGTTTAGACATCTTTAAACAGGTATCCTTTAAAAATTTTCCATCAAAAAATGGCTTTCCATATTTTGCAATACAGTAAGAAACCAAAAAACGTGCATTGTTTATTTCTGTATTTGCTGTAATAAATATTTGTAGTGAAGTTTTCAAACGTTCGTATACGTTGATCTTCTTTCTTAAGTATTCTTTCCTTTCATCTGTATTTATATGAGACAATCGTCCTTTATGTTTTGTATCATAATGTCTCGAAACACTTGAAGTGCGCGTAACAATTGTTTCTAAACATAATATACATGTTATTTTTTCTCCATTTTGTATAAAACCAAATTTTGTTTTACATTCTTCTTGAAAATAGCAAATTTTTTTTTCTTTGGACATTTTTGGGCTAGAATCAAAAATTTATAAATATCTCCATTTTGAATATAAAAAAATTTGCCGGTATATTTATATCATTTTGACTTTGGGATCATTCTTGTTGACCAAGTTACCACGTGGAATTGTATTACAATTTATTTGTCTTCGTACTACTTCAGTTCATCCGAATTTGTTTGAACAACTCTAAATAGCAGATTATATTACTTAAAGAATCGATGTAAAAATATAATAATGTTTTCACTCAATCTTGAAGCTACACGATCATGTAAATTAATATTTATAACAAAAAAATATTTTTTTGTTAAAGCCACACAAAATATTAAAAAAATTCTCATAGTCTTATTTTACTTTGCCGTGCCGCCAAAAGACCACCCGCGTGCCCGGGGTTTTCGACATCTGGTCTAGAAGATTCAAATTTAATTTAAATTAATTGCATCAAACGTGTTTTTACATAAATTTAAGAAAAGAAATCGTATTGAAATGAAATATTGGTAACGAAAGATCCATAAAATCAAAGAAAAAAATATTGTTCATCCTTAAATATTATAAAATTGAAGTTATTCGATTATGGTTAATAAAATATCTTAAATTATGATTAAACGGGTATATTTTAGAAATTTTTATCTAAAAACAGCTTGGTTATACAAGTAAGAAAAATAAATTTAAATTCGAAGATAAAATAGCATTAATATTTTCTGTAAGATGTAGGAAGCAAAAATTCTGAAAACTGCTATAATTGGAAGTTTTGGAAATCTAAAAGTAGTAAAAGGATTTGATAATAATTTTTTATTGGATTATTTTAAAAATTAAATCTCATGATGACGGACTATAGATTTCAATAACTAGCTTTCTTATCTGAATCAGGTTTATTAAAATAAGATTAAAAAAAATGTTTATTCTTCATAACTATTCTTCATACTATGTATGATGTGAACTTACATTTAATAAAATGATATTTTTATCTAATAAATAACAACAAAGATTTAGGATCTTGATGCTTGAATAATAAAAATCTTTTAAAAATATTGTATCATCATCAACTTAATACTGTTGTAATGTATATTTCAGTACGTCACTCAGATAGAGGATTTATTATAAATAATTCTTGAAGATACTAATCTTTTGCCAATATTAAAAAGAAATGAAAATGTAGACCAGGGATCGGCAACTTTCTAGCTGTGGTATGCTAAGTCACTCTACCAATATGATTCAGGGTGTCGCCTTAATTTTAAATTATATAATTGGGTTCTAGAAGAGAAGAATTTTAAACCAAATTCATCTTTTAAACATGAATAAATAACAAAACATTTAACATAAATTAAAAATTTTTAATGCTAACCTTGTCTCTGCACATTTTTGCATAATATTTTAATATCAGAAGTATCATTTGTGACTTTTAATTTCACACAAGATTCTGAATGTTCAGTTGTTAAATCGCTTCTTTGTGGACTCAAAATATGTTTCATGTGAGAAAAAAATTTGTTCACAGAGATATGTGAAACCAAAAGTGGAAAGGAGAGCACATGCAATTTTCTTTAAACAATTTAATCTTTTCGGCAATTACATCCAACAATTTAATATAATAGTCAATTTTTGCATAGAGTCATCTTCCAGATTTTTTTGTAATTCCTTAAATTTTGTTTTCCGTAATTCTGAAGATATTAGTTTGATAAGTTCCATTTCAAAATTATCAACATTCATCCACTCAAAAATTTAAAAAATCAAATGGGATTATTAATGGATCTATTAAATCTGGTTTTATGAGGAAGGAAAATATAGGCACATGAGCTTCAAAGTCTTTGCATCTCATGGAAAATGCATCTTTAAGTGCTTCAACGTAGGATTAAGGTTCATCTTTGTCTATGGTCAATTTATTTGCAAGCGCTTTAATATTTTGGAAGTATTTATAGGTACTAGTATTAATATCACATAAAAATATACTTAATTTTGTAGCTAATCCTGTCCAATATTCAAAAGGTTTGAGCACAGTTTGGCGCTTTCCTTGCAATCTTAAAATTAAATTCATTGAGATGTTTGTTTTATATCAGTTAGAAACATCAATTTGCATAACCATTCGTTATCGTTCAATTCGACGAAATGCTGTTGCTTCTCATTAAGAAAAACTTTAATGTATTCCATACATGACACAAACTTATTCGAGACATTACCTTGATTAAGCAAATGAACATGGTTGTATAAGGGGAGGTCAACATATTCACTTTCAATTTCTTATAAAAGAGATTTAAATTGCCTGTGTCAATAAAGAGCAAGACACTATGAAATTAACTATTTTAACAACATTGTTCATTACAGGAACTAAGCTCTGTGACAAAATTTTGGCAACTAAACTTTCCTGGTGTAATTTACAATGCAAGTTCAATATTTTATGTCCGATATGATATTCAAGAAGTTTGAGATATCCTCTATCCTTGCCAACAATTGCAGGTGCGCCGTCAGTAGTTACACAAAATATTTTTTTGATATTAATGTTCTTGCTGTCAAAATAATTTATGAATGAAGCAAGAATATCCTGTCTCTTAGTTGTCCCAGATAGAGGAATCAAATTGCACAATTCGTCATTAACTTAAACTTTATCACAATACCGTGCAACATCATTTACATCTGTACTTTCATCAACAGCGACGCTAAATGCAACAGCTTCTTGTAATCCATAATTCAGTTTTGTTGTTACATTGTCTGCCATTTCAGTCATTCTTCTTTCAAATTTTCGCGCAGAAGCAGTTATTTCTCGGATTCGAGATAATACGGTTTGTTAGTTACTTAAATCGCTAAATAATTTTTCAGCTCTTTTTATAAAGAAGTCCTTTTAAATCTTCCTCATCAGTTAAGGGGTTGCCTGTGGCAGCTATGCAATGACCGATTGCGAAGCTGCATTCTGTTGCTTTAGGCTTCGTTCCGGTTATTCCATAAAAAAAGTTACTTGTTTCTTATAACCAGAAACAGCTCTCTTTATAGTTTCACATTTTTCATCGTTGCTATTAAATATGGACTAATTTTTGGTTTGGAAAAGTCTTTGTACACTTGATGTGCGGCATACAACACTTTCTCGATATATCGTACATACAGCGCGATCCTTTTTTGTATAAATCTATATTCATTCATCCAATAGTCTTAAAACCGCGAAAATTTAGTTTTTGTTTCTTAACCTCCATTTGATTAAATATTGATGAATTATAACAAGGATTAAATTAATAAGATACAAGTCTTCACAAAAAAGTTAGAACGGAAAGTAATGACCAGTATTAAACGAAATGCAAGTTTAACTGGTATTATAGGAAAATGGTGCGCAGCAGCAAAACCAGAAAGAAAGGAACGAATGAAATTCCTGCTTGAATACTAGTGAAGTCCGATTCAATAACTAGTCAGCGCTGCTCATTTTTTATCCCTTTTACTCCGAATGCGCTCTCACTCACCCTTCGCGCAGATTTTTGTAACATTGGCGAGCCAAGTTAGATAAATAATTATAATTAAACATTTTATCTTATTTAAAAATCACTTCGTCTTGATATTTTATCGAATTCCCTGATTACATTGTAGAGTGCCATTCAGAACCCAT
>CAKKLC010006538.1:0-15381 GCA_918559645.1 Ceratonova shasta | reverse complement strand
CCTGCCATAGGTTGCCGACGCCTAATGTAGACCTTTAATGATATTTAGAGAAATTCTCTTCTTCTTTATAAATTTAACGAATGACGATAACAAATTTAAAGAGGAAATACATGATTATGAAAGTGTTATTGAGTATTTTTAATAAAGGATATAGATGACGAAACTAATTGACTGCTTTTAGATTCAAATAAAAGCGATCTCTATCTTTTTAATTAAGAAGATAATAGTAATTTAACGAAAGATACGAATATCGATTACTTATCACGTCTTTAAACGTATAAAAAAAAAGTCCAAAAATGTAGCGGGAACTTAGTTAAAGATGATATAATTGAATTAGATGATACAATAAAAGCGGTTATATTCATGTATTTACACACTCAGAATATTTTTTATCCAAAGAATTATGAAGCAATAAAACATTATAAGATTTGTTTCAGAATAAAAAGAATTTTTTTTTTATTTCTCTAATAATTTACTACAATCAATAAGTTTAATTTATAAATTATTTTCTGATTTTTTTGGTCCCCTTATTTTTAACGCGTTTCTTTTATATTTTTAAATGTATATAAAGGAAGTTTGTCTATATTAATAATATAATGCTAAAAATTTGAGTGTTCTTAAAAATAAATAAATAAAAATAAAAAAATTGCAATAATATCTTTTTTGTGAGAAAAATATAAATTATTTTATAATTGTTAACTTTAAGAAAAATATTGGGTGAACTAAATATAAATTAATTTTTACGTTTTAATTTTTAGATCAAGCTGTTCATGAATTTTAATAGTTTGTCACCAAGAAAAACATAATTTCTTCACAAGAAGATTATTGTAAGTTGTCTTAGATATAAAAAAACAGTTTGACTATTTTAATTGTTATATTTTGCCTTGAATTATATTCAAAATATTAAAATTATAAATGTTGATAACTCATTAATATACATTGTTGTGAAAGCATCGGGGAAAACTTTAATAAATCTAAAAAAAATACAAAATCATCAATCATAGGACGTATAAAAACATATAATGATTGCCTTTGTAGTCAATTGCTTTGTAAAGTTGTTTAAAACTATGTTCATCCTAAAGAAAATTAAGAATTACTAAAAATATCGTACACCAAATTAATTTAACTTTGAAATAAATAATTTTAAAACAAAAATTTTTTAAAATAGGGAAACGCTTAATCTTTTCGATTTATTTTCTCTCCGTTTAGAGTTAATTTTCACAGAGCTTATATTGACGAAAATTGTTAGATATTTATAATACCCAATAAACTACATCATTTTTAAAATAATCAAAGTTTTTTGCTATGATTTTCTTGAATATACTAGTTCTAATGATCTTGTAAAATGTATATTTGTTTATATCAGAATAATTAGCTTAAATAAGAATTACCTTGGAAATTTCTACTTATAAAAATTAAGCTTTCTATGTATTATTGAGTCAAAATTTGTTTTATGATATCTCCAGAAAATAGAGGAAATACAAAATTAAAATCATGTCTTTATCAGTTTTTAAAGGAAACAGTAATATTTCATATTTAATAATAGAAGTAATTTTCTACTTTTGTAGCCCTTATATAAAAAAAGAATAATGATAAAAATTATATGACAATTTATAGTCAATTTCTTAAAGAAATTAATTTTATGAGTTTTGTCACTTGATATAATTAAATTTAGTCTAATAATAAATATGAAATCCTTAAATTTTAAGATAACATTAAACAGCATATATTGACTTGAATTAGAATAAATTTTTACTAATTTAAAAATTTTCTTTTAAGTTGTCATTAAATAACTAAAATTTAATTAAAAACTTTTTGTTACATAGTCTTTAAATTGGCAAGTTTTTCAAAAACATCAACTTCTGCTGTTTAATCTCTAATTACTTTAAATGATGTAAGTTCAAAATTATTTAATATATAGATAAGAATATAACTTAATAAATCAATATTTAAATGTTATCTTTTAAAAAAAATTTTTTTTACAAGTATTATTGAGTATAAGATGATTTATTTTATTAATGATTTTATTTAATGATAAAAATCTTTTTAAATTCATTTAGTTTTTTCTTCTAAATTAGACTATGTAAAATATATTCTAAAATTTTATTTTATTATTGATGGTAATTCCGGATCAGTACAAATTTATTTAACACAAAAATTACCCTTTATGAAAACAAAATAATTTGAAGACTATGTTACGAAATCAAGTGCTCAAGAATTATTAAACTACTGTCAAGATAACAAATTGCTCAGACACGAAATGAAATTTTTAACTTGTAAACTATCAATAAAAACTAAAAAAAACTTTTGTGTTTAAAAAAACTGTGGGCGGTGTTACAAGAAAGAATGTTTATAAAGGTATAAAAGCATTTTTATATTAGGAAATTCATTTTTCAGTCATTTTAAAAGGAAGTTACCGTGTAAGCCTGAAAGGTTTAGCCAGAATAGCTGGAAAGCAGTCTGGTCATAGTATTATAAACATTTTGGGTATATGTAGGCCAACCTACAGAAAGATTGTTAATAATTTAGTTGTTTTCATGAAAAAAAGATAAAAATTAATTGCAAAAATTGGGAGGATTAAATAAAATTTTCCACGTTGACAAGACTATGCTAAATTATAAGTGCAAAAGTCATCGTGAACACTTCCCAGCAATCAAAACTAACCTGATATGCATTATTGAGCTTTATGAAATTAGAAGAGCTTTATTAAAAATTTGTCAGCTGAAGTGATCTGGGACAAGAAATCGTCTACACCTGTTCCAATTATCATTAAACGTGTTCAAGAATTTTCCATTATCCACATCGATGAACTTAAAATTTATCTTGTATTGAGGAAATTGAATTTTGATTACTCTACAGTGTGTCACAAGTATGGATTCGTTGACTTTATTACTAACTTACATACGCAAACAGTTGAGAGTTTCAACAATGAACTGAAATATTTAATTAAGTTGAGAGAGGAAATAAAAATCAATTTAAAATACGATTTTTGACTGATTTTGTTTGGCTTTGGAGTAAAAATTTTGATTTACTGAAAAACAAAATTCTTTTAATTAAATTTTGGTTTTCAATTTTATTGATTTTTTTTTGTATTTTTTTCACTGACAGCATTTTCAGTATTTTATTTTCAGTGATCTGCAATTTCTTATTTTTAATATACTCTTCATAAGAAAACAGTTGGGTATACTTTAGTATTGTGTAGAGGGGTAAAAAATAAAAACAAATAAACAATAAAATATAAAATAAAAAAAATCAAATAATTTCAATTTTAAAAGAGTTTAATAGCAAATCCAATCTTATTTCTTTCGACATAAAATTGTTGTTTTTATTAAATTTTTGTTTATCAATCCATTTTTAAGCTGTTAAATTTTAAATTATCCAGTAGATTTTCTTTTATATCATGCCGTTCGGCTCTACGGTATTGGTATGTAGTTAACAAATGATAGGATCTACAAAATTAACTTAATGTTTTATTTTTAAATGAATATCACCAAAACTTTGAAGGCCTTAATAACTACGGCAACCATCGGTTGTCACAGTATATCCAGTTTGAATATTATTACAAATAAAGTTTTTCGAAATCGCACCAATCCTTTTAGTTGAAAGCATGAATTTAACATGCCTTTGGTCCATTTGTAAAATTTCGATAATCCAGATAATTTTTTTAAAATCCGTCCTACAAAATATTTTCAGAGTATAAATGGGTTTCATCAATTTCATAAACTCCATTTTAAGTCATACCGTTATTATTTGAATTGTATGTTTTTTTTCTTGAAATTTATTCTCTAAAAATTGGAAAAAATATGCGATTTTTGCACTGCTATGGTTTGTTTTACAATGAACCTTCTCCAATCTTAATTTGTATGCATAAAAACATTAAATCACAATTTTTTTTAAAATTAATTTGGTATTTTTAAAACTAGTTCCAATTAAAATGCTGGTTTTAGCTCGACAATGTTGCTTTTTACATCCAAAATATGCATCAATACTATGTGTAAACTTCTCTTTTTGAAGACTTGTGTTTGAATCCTATTTTGTATAAATAAAAGGGGATTTTAAAAGTATTCCTCTATTTAAAAGAAATTCATGCCCTGCTGCATTTGTTTGATTTTTTCCTTAAATTCTCTTATTTTCTTAGCTAAACATTTTATTTTTGTTTACCTTCTCCTAATATTAAAGTATAACCTAACAGTTTATTTGAAATTTTAATTATGAACAAAATCGTAACTCATGAAAACACTGAAAAAAAATAAAAAGTAAATTAATTAAATGTTAAAATTAAAATTTAATTTAATTAAATAAATGATAAAAAATTTTCAATAATAGATAAAATTTTATATTTTTAATTTTTATGTAATATCCCAAATGGAAATTCCTAAATCAAATAAAGCAAAAGATATGATTGCATACGATGGATTAATGTATATCATGGGAAAAAGACACAAGAAAATAAGAACTGGGTTTGTAAAAACTCATACTGTGAAGGCACTGCTGTAACCAGTATAAGCAACCAAGAAGAAAGAACAGTGATAGTTAGAAAAAGTCACAACCATTGAGAATGTCATGATTAACTGGCTGCGATAAGAATTATAAATTCAATCAAGGCTGCATCGAAAGATAGTCTCATTGGACTTAGACAGTTGATTGCAAACCGGATTATAAACACTTAAAGAGCCGTAGTTGCACAAGGAGGATCTAATAAAAAGTTAAGCTAGATGATACTTTATGGTAGAATTTGATTAAACTATACTACAAACATTATCATACCACATTTTGGATTAACCTCAAAAATACTTTCAATCTTTAAAAACTCTCCATTATATCAATATGGACCTAATTTTTATTCCAAGTTCCTAAATATGATGGGACAGTCTTGCTATTTTTTTATGAGCTTGCTTATGAATTATATATTAGTTCTTTTGGTGAATTGATGGTACATTTTCTGTAAGTCCATCTAATTATGCACATGTATATAACATTGGTCTTATAAATAGGCAGCATTTAATTCCAGTAATATACGCTGTAATGCAAAACAAAAGACAGCAGACATGAATATATGTTGAAAATTATAAACTAATTGCTTGAAAATTTAAAGCCTGAAACAAAATTATGTGATTTTGAAAAGGCTGTGATAAATGCATATCAAAATGCTTTTCTACTTGTTAGATTACAAGATTGTTTGTTTAATTTAGGCTAAAACTTGATAAAAATCAAAGAAGTTGGTTTAAAGGCACAATATAATGCTAATGAAAATTTAAGAATCTTTACTAGAGCGTTAATAGAGCTTTCTTTTATTCCAATATCTTATGTTTCAAACGTTTTTGATTTTTTAAGACTACATAACAATTTTCCAACGGTCCTTAATGACATATGATTACTTTTTTGTTCATTATATAGGCACAGTTATAAATAATAGATTGCAAAATGTATTATATTCTGTTGAGCTTTGGAATTCAAGAAACAGGCTTTTAGATGATGTACCACGAACCAATAATGTTATAGAAGGATGACAAAATACTTTTAGGTCTTCATTTCGAAACTTAAATCCTACATTTAAAAAATTTATATTAAAGGTAAAACAAGAAGATAGATGTAGCTATCAAAAATATTTGATGTTAATCTATGGAGAATCAATCAGAAGAAAATCAAAATACATTGGAATGTATGCTAGTTAGTATTGTTTTTTAATAGAAAGACAAAAAAAGCTTTCTTAATCTTTAATTTTATATTTAGCAGGCTTTATCTATTTTTAAAAATTTTTAAAAATTTTTTTATTTATTTAATTTACTTTTCATTTTTTTTCGGTGATTTCATGGGGGACTACACAAAATATCTTATTAAATCCATAACTAAAAGGTGCTTTCTATACAAATTTTAAATAAATTAATAAGCTGCTGTTTTTAAATTTGGGAGTAGATCCTTACCATATTTGATATTTTTAAAGTGAATTGTTTTTAATATAAATTTTCATCATTGTCATACCCAAGAATTACAGTAAAATTCGTTTAAAAAGAATTTGGTTAAAACCAATTTTATTGTTTAAACCGAATTTTAAAGTCCCAATTTATTCTTTTCCCATTAATATTGAGTAACAAATGAAGAAAACATTAAAGCTAAAAGAAAAATATAAGATAGTTTGTCAGCTTGATACTTGAAAAACATAAACATCACTAGCAAGAACATATAAAGTATCTCCATCAGTAATAAATTGCATCAAAAACAAAATAGAACAATTGGTCAGTAAGTTAGGCTCAAGATCCTCAGTAACTTAAAAAGTAAAGAATTCACAATTTTTTGTGATTGAAGAGAAATTGCTGGAATGGTATAAGGTTCAAAGAGAATAAAAAACCAAATAAGGGACATGTTTTATCACAGAAAGCAGATGATATAGCTAAGTATGAGAGGATTTAGAATTTTTAATGTAATCCGAGCTGGATTGCAAGATTCATTAAGAGAAACTCAAAATTCTTCGGTAATATATCTGGAGAGTTTAAAGGTGTCAACCCAGTAGTTGTTACAGAATTGTTAAATAAAGAATGATTGAAATCAGAAAATCTTACAACGAACAAAAAATATATAATGATGATAAAACAGGGCTGTTTTATCGCATGTTATTTTCAAAAACTATTAAATTTGAAGGCAAAGTTACTTACGGTACCAAAATATCAAATGATAAAATTACTATTTTGCTTTATGCAAGTATGAAAGATTAAAAGATTTAGCCACTTTTAATTAGAAAATATTTGAAACTGAGATGTTTTAAAAATAAAAAAATGGGAAATGTAAAATATTATGAAAATAAAAATGCATAGAAGACCTCGGATATCTTTGAATTTTTGTTGGAATGGTATGCCGAATTAAGAAAAACCCATAAAATATCTGTTTTTTGGTAAATATTTGCCCCTCAGATTCTAATATGAATGAAATTTTAACAAACATTTAAATTTTTTTTCTTAATCCAAACACAAGCAGTGTATTACAGCCTATGAATGCTGGCTTTATAATGATTTTTGAAGTAAATTATAAAACAAAATGATAGCAAATTCTTAAAAACTACAGAGATTAATAAAATACATAAAGTAATCTGGTTTGATGCGACGCAAATAATACAAAACAGCTGGAACAATGTGACTGGTCAAATAATAAGAAATTTTTTTTAACATTCAATGATATATACTTGTATAAATGACCATCTAACCTTTAATAGTGAATAATTTTTTAAAAATATTATCAATGATAATTAAAAAGATTTATCAGATATTTTCACCTCAACAAATTATTTAAAAAGGTTTTTGAATTTGGACAATAAAGTTCAAACAATGAATACCGTAGCTGATCAGAAAAAATAAGAATTTATTTTTTAAATTTTGCAATATAGTTTAATGGCAAAGTAGAGTGAAGTAAAAATTGAAGAAGTATTTTAAGTGATCAAAACAGGTAAAAATTATTACTTCATAAAAGACGAGAATTCAAGTCAATATAAAAAAATTATAATTCCTTTAGATGATCTGCACAGACTTATTTTATTAAAAAGGACTGTAGGATCAAAAATAACATAGTATTTGATTTTTGATAAATAAAAATAAGTATCTACATTTTTTGTTTTTTTTATTAAACCATTAAAAAATTGTTGGTTTAAACAAAATTTATTTCGTGCTCCCAATATAATTTCTCTTAAGATTATTCTACTGTAATGGAGTCGATTAACCTTTTTATCTACTTCAACAAATAATATTTATAATTTTACTAATCTTTAAAATTATGGAGATTCTGCTTTAATTTAATTATTTTGTATAAAAGGTTTTAAATAATATTTCTGTCCATGTATACATAAAAATAAATACAGAAATGAAGATTGATGAATAATAGAAGTTAAACAAGTAAATTAAAGGGTTAAGCTTGAAATATGTCTTATTTAAATGTAATTTCATTTCATGTGTAACATGTATGCGTACAGTGATGCAATGTAAACTTTCAAATTTATTGTGTTTTTCATAAGTATAAATTAAAATTCTGTATTATTCCAGAATCACAAACTTCCTTTTAATAATTTCAATTTTGAAATATTTTAGAGGTTAGTGTTTGGCTTTGTATTATCTATCAAGTCTATGTTTATTCATATTTTGCAAAATTAATGTCGTTTATGAGTTTAATGTAATAAAAATAGCATTTTTAAATTATGTGGATTTGAACATTTTCTAAGGGAGGTAATTTTATACTAAGATTAAATCAAAATAAATGTTAATTACAAAAAAATACATAAGATAATTTATTGTTTTAAAACTATAAGATTTTAAAAAATAACGATTAAACTCACACCAAATATTTTAATTTGTATATATTTAAAAGTCATTAACATTAATTTTCAAGAATTTATCTTTTAGCTAAATGATGTATCTCTATCAACCTTAATTTAAAATTTTTTTTTGTAATATTGTATTGATAATTAAATAAAAGAAAAATAAATACCAAATCATATAAGTTAAATGAAGTTAATGAAATTAAAATTTGTAATCGGTAGTTTAGTAAAATTGTGCATTTTTAGGGAAAATTGTATATTTTTGGAAAAATTTTTGATTTACAAATAAGAAGAAATAATAGAATTAAAAATTACTGAAATTTAATAATATAAATAATTTCCCAAAGCGGTATTTTTTATCAATCCGATACATCCACAGAAAAATGGGGAGATAAAACTGATTCTCTGTGCAGCTAAATCCCCACTTTTTTCTTTAGTAAGTATTTGGATCTCGCTCACAGTCCATTTATTTTTTGAGTATGAACTCAACTATCCAGCGGGTCTACAAAGTGTAGAGCATGATTAGTTGTTCTGTGTTTAAAATTTAAGTTAGAATCCAAAATCACTTTTCTATAAGCTCTCAAAAAAAAGTTATTACAACTGTTCCCGGAAGTACAAATCTTTCTAAAATACCCTCAATAGTAGAACTGTTTTAATTGAGAACCGGAACTATAAAGCAATTTCGTGTATTGCACTGAATTTCTCTAAAGAACCATTGGTTATTTAATAACCTTATCTCTATTATATTTTCTTTTAAAGAAAATTGATTCATCTATTTCTACAATAGATTTAATTCCTTTCGTAGAGACTCCAATTAAAGTTTCTTCCAAAGAGAGGCTGTTGGCTATACCTTTCAAAATAAATCGAATAATGCGCTAATTGTTTTCCTAACAACACAAATCTTTCTTGAAAATATTGCCATATTATTTTCCCTTAATGTATTAATATAGAGCTAATAAAATTTTACTATACTCCAAATTATTACTTTCAAGGAAAGACTTATAAGTCAGTGGTAATGTCTTAGTGCACGGTTTTCTACATATCCACTTCTTTACGGACTGCTTTCTTTTTACTCTGATTATTGACATTTTTGTCTGGCATATTGGATAAACCATACGAATTCGAATAAATTCCAATATTGCCATTAACTCCACCATTTCTTCTACATCCCGCAAATTTTTGTGTAGATAATTCATTTTTCGATATTAAGTTGTTCTTATTTCTTATGTAGATAACAGTTTATGTTCATCTACTAAATTCAATTTTTTTACTCGTTCCATGGATAATCTTAATTCAAATATTTCTCCAAAAATGCATAATTTTACTCATCTACCTTGTAATTGAAACTATAATTATGAAAAATTCTTAGATAATCACAAAATATAGATTCTTTAAGAAATTGAAAAAAACCAAAATTAATTCATAAAGCTTATGCTTTAATACTAAATAATGTATGTAAGGTTATAGATTAAATGGTTCAATTTGCAGAATTATTGATATTAAAACGTTAAAAATATAATGAAATTAATTGAACTTAGGTTATGTACATATAAATAGTTGAAGAGCTTAATTGTCGATTTAAATCAAAAATGAGAGATTATTATAGTAGATAAACTTTTATTTGAAAGTTATAACTTTTTTTTTACTAAAAATTAAACTAAAATCCATTTTATCGAGTAGCATAACTAGAATTGTTCATTAAAGTTTATAGAACATACATAATTGCATTTTATCTGATAATAAGGAAGATGAATAAACTATTAATATCTATAACCTAAAGAATTAAGAAAATTTTAAAAATTTGGTTTAAAGAATAAAGATAAAATAAAAAATATATAAAGTGTGTTTATCAATATTTATAGCTTTTAAAATCTGAAATCATGAAGCAATTTCTTTGCTTTAAGAAACAATTTTAAAATAAGAAATTTTAGTTTAAAGTTCAATAAACCTTAAATATTTATGAAAATAAATAAACTAAATGTCCGCTACTTCTCAGAATTTTTCAAACCATCCAAATATTTAAACATAGATAGGTATGTTTGGATAAAAATTTTATTTTTAAAAATGTAATTTATACCTATTATGAGTTAAGAGATAGAAAAATATGCAAATTAAAATTCATATATTTTGAAAAAACAGTTACAGTAGTTAAAAATACTAAAAACTCAAGAGAAATAACCGCATAAAGTTATTTGTGATTGCAATAATAACAACAATCTCAAGAGAGAAACTTTTTAGAAAAATGATAATTTGGTTTATATTGTCTTTTCCATACAAAAAACTAATGTTAAATCTAAGAAAATATTAGTTACAGATTTTAATGGGGTTCAAAAATGATAAATTGACAATTGCATAAATATCAAGTTGTTTATTTAAGAAGTTATTTAGATTTAAACTCTTATACTGTGATGACGCTTTAAAAATCCACAATGAAGACTGAAAAAGGTAATTATTTGATACCAAATTATCAAAAATAATAGATTTTAGTGTAATAACTTTGGATGTAGTTAATATGTAGGAATTGGAATATTTATTATATGTGAAAATCTGTATATTATAAGGTATATAAGAAATTTAAGTGTAAATATATATGAATTTAGATTTATCGTGATTATTAAATTAAATTTTAAGTCACAAAAAAATTTATGCATATGCTATAAATCAAGGAATAAAATTTATTTTGTGCTGTAAAATATTATTAGTTCTATCATACACCAGACATTAATAATTTTATAATAAATTATTTTAAATGATAAATGAAAAAATTAATGTATGTAATTAAGAATAACTTATTTAAAAATTATAGAAATATGGTATAAATACCAAAAATAAATTTCCATAATCTCATAAATAATTTTCCTTAAATAAATGGGAATGCTTGCTTTCATAAGAGAAATATACTTATTCAATTTTATTCTTCAATTTTTCAATTTTATAAGATTTTATTTCTAGTCTTTTAAATTAAGTTGAAAAATTTCTTTTAGTATTTTTGCGGTAAAAATCGTTTTTTTTAGGTTTTTAAATAAAATAATAAATTCTCCAAATCATGCCAAAGGTTCAAAAAAAATAGTAAAAGATGATTTAATAAAAAAAATAGAAGAAATAAGAGTTATTTTATTCATTGAGGATTAATGGGGTTTGTCGTTTTTACACAAACAATCCTCGTCGTTTTTTTCATCCCAAAATAAAAAATTTAAAAATGAAAAATAAATAAAATTTTAATTAAAGCCAGTAAAAATTGCCTATTTTTTTAAAAACATTATACTTTCACATCCATTTTTCAAGGTAAATATCGAGCTTTTCACCTTTCAGTCCATTATTTTTTAATAATTTTTTTAATTTGCTATAAAAAATTGCAATCGACTGCGTATTAAGATTGGTATAAGGGTCAACAAAATATAATTTGTAATATATTGTTTAGTGAGTAAAACCATTATTTTGTAATTCATTATACGCACGTTATTGGTCAGAATTAATGATTGTTCCTGTGAGACAAACTCTCTTAAGAATTTAATTTAAGGTGTTTGCAGAGCGTTCTTATACAATTTGCATGTAAACTTCTAAAAGGACTTTAATTAATTTACTGCTATGCCAAAAACCCAAATTTCGTAGTCGTAGACCCTACCAAAATGATATCTAGGTTTATTTTGAAACATATTTTTATCTATAAGACACACGATACCTGACCTTTCAAGCAAAAGTGGGTGCAGTATGTGGTAATTTTTACAGAAAAGTCTTTACTTATTATGAAAACGTATTAAAACAACTCTGTCAACCTATTTTTACAATGGCATCAGTATCTTTAGTACCATACCTCTACTTCTATAACAATTTGAGCCCTGTTTTAATATCAAACTTAAAACCATCAAACACTGAGTTAAGCCTTATACTTATATATTTCATAAAAAATACAGGTTTTGTTCATGCATCTGAATGCGGTCTCATCCTTGTTACATGAATAGGTTATAAACGCCATGAAAACATCACATTCATCACAAGCTAAGTGTTTTGTAGCACACACCATTTCTTAAATAAATGATACAATAACTTATAGATCCATTGATTATTGGTAAAAGGATGTCTACATATAAGCATATCATTTCATAGGTTCAAAAAAATTTTTGAATATTTAATTCCTTGTAGCTTTTATATATCAACTTTATAAACAACTGAACTTGCAAATTCATTAATTGCAATTTGAAATTGTTTGAAAACACAAAACAGTTCCAAAAGTGCTACGATTGGAGTTTTTTGAATTATATGAAAAGTAAAAACTACTTGAAGGAAATGCTTGAAGATGTACCAGACCTTGTTCGTGTAGCTTTTCAATCAGAAAATCAGGTTTTTTAGAACATTTATACTATACATTTAAAGCAATTTTGATGATTTTTTACAAATACATTAAAGTGGAAAGGTTTTAAGACACTGCTTTTAAACTGCAGAAAGAAGAAGAAACAGCCAGCTTACTCTATGACTCGGCAAGAGAAGCAATCTAACTCTATTTATACTTAAATAGTAAAAAAAATTGCAGAAGAGATGGAAATGGAGTTGTTAAAATTGTTGAAATTGATGAAAATTTGTTTATTAGGTGAAAATATAACCCAGTAATAATGGTTAATGAACAATTTTATATCGATGAGATAGAGCGGGTAATTCGCAAATGTTTTATATTACTAGTACCCAATGGTAACTCAGAGATATTTAAATGTGTGATCATAAGGGCTTTTAAAATACAATTTTTTGCAATTTTTATGATTCAAATGGAATAAAATTGCATCTATTTTTTTTACCTTTATATGGGATGAAAAAAGGAAGAAAGATACATTCAAGTAACAAAATATGTAACACTTTATAAAAAAGAATTTATACTAACCCTAAAGAGAGAGTTTTTTTGCAAAAGATGTTCATGCGTTGTCGACTCAACAAGAAAGTCTAATGTGGATTCACATAGGGCCACAAAAAAACTATTAACCCGCCAAAAATCCAACCATTTACAAACCTTTTTCCCTACTAAAAGCGATGATAAAATAAATAAATTAATACAACTATTAGTGGAAGCAGACATTCCGTTCCATAAATTAAGAAATGATAGCTTTCAAAGGTATATATCTGAATTATATGGACCAATAATACCAGCTTCTACCGTATACTATCATGGTATTGATCTTGCTTCTAAACATAAATTAGAATTGATAAATTACTTTGAATGTGGTGATATTTTTTTGAGTATAGACGAAACAGAAATAAAAAGAAAAAAGTGTGTAAACGTACTTACTGCAAGACTAGAAACTCTAAATAAAATTTTTGTTATCGATTGTATTGAGCTTAGTACGAATCCAAATTCAATTATCATAGAACAATTAGTTTATGATGCACTTGAAAAAATAAACTTTAAAAGAACAAGTTTGGCCCTAATCATATCAGACGCAGCTCACTACATGGTAAAAGCTGGTGAAGAGATGAAGAAAAAAATACCGTATCTGGTACATTTTTTATGCCTTGCTTATTTGTTGCGTAACGTGGCCATGAGAATTGAAGAATCGTTTCAAGGGGTGGATTTTTTAATTGCTTCTATCAAGGCATTTACTTTAAAAAATCATACAATTTTAAAGATGTTTGAAGAAATAGTAATGCCACCTAATGTAATAATAACACGTTGGTCTAGCTGGTTGAAGGCCGTTAAATATTATGCTGATAATTGACCGACTATAAAAGAGATAGTTCTGGGTCTTAACGATAATGAAATTATCATTTCAATTGCAAAGTCAGCTGTTTTACAATCAAACATTGTCAAAGATCTGTTTGAAATCGGATGTTCTTATTGTTATTTAATTGAAATTTCAGATAATTTTGAAGGATCTAAGTAAAATATCATGACTGGTATAAAATAATTTCAATATTGGATTTTACAATTGATAAAGCCGATGTTAATTCATATATTAAAGCAATATTAGAAGTGAACAACATTTTAAAAATCGCAACTTTGGATCTAAAAGAAAAAGTCTCGCCATTGAATTATATTCTTTGGAACAATTGCCCACCGACTTCTATAGTAGTTGAAATAAGCTATTCGATGTTAAAGAAACTACTGACAAAATAACGTAACTTTCAGGGAAATAATATTTTTAATTTTTTCTCTATGTATTTCAATAGTAAAGTAGCAGCTTTTGATGATAAACTGGTAGAAAAAAAATTGAGGAGAATAGCACGGAGAATGAAAAAACAGAGTAATCAACTGAAAGTAAATTATATTAAAGAAAGCGTGGTAAAATATAAATGCAATTTTTCTACAGATTTTAAATGTAATTTTTGGACCCTTAGTGATCTTCAATAACCCTTTTAATGTAACACACATTATTACCGATAAATGGAGGGCTTATGCAATAGCATTACGTGAACTATCACAAATGCAACATTCTTCTTTAAACCATTAAGTAAATTTTATTGATCCACCTAATAGAACAATGCATATTCAGTACATTGAAGGTCTATTGTCGAAATCAACAGATTTTATGAGAAGAAGGCAAGGTATTGATCTAGAAAAACTTTTTAAATATTTAATTTAGTTTTTATGGGAATATAATGTGAAAGAATAAAACGATTTAGTGAGTAACTAATATTAATACATTTTAATATGCTTGAACAATCTTTTTTTAATTTTATTTAAAAACCGAGGAAAATCGAGTGCTACAATTTTTGCTAATGGTATATTTTATAGACTGAAATTCTAAAAAAATAAGTTTTTGTTTAGTTTATTAATTTTAAAATAAAACTCGGTAAGAATGTAGTTTGGGGGCCCCCGTACGCCTGTGAAATATAATTATACAGGATATGATATATTAATGTATTCTAATAATTTTTCAAAAGTATCATCAAAATTTTTTCTAAATAAATATTCGCAAATATATTCCTATTGGTGTGGAGTTCTATATGTTCCCTTTTCTTTTAAAAATCTTTTTAAATGTAGCCAAAAATTCTCTACATTTTGTTTATGTAGAGTTTCATCATATGGAGAGACAAAATTTTCTTCATGAATTATTACTCTATGTACAAAGCCCAATTCATTTAAGCAATTGTAAGCG
>CAKKLC010006534.1:32848-45916 GCA_918559645.1 Ceratonova shasta | reverse complement strand
CACTATACATGAATTACATACTGATTCCAACATACACAATACTAATTACACTATATATCAAACACATACTAATCCCAACATACACAATACTAATTACAATGTATATCAAACACATACTAATTCCAACATACACAATACCAATGACACTGTATATTAAACACATACTAATCACACTATATATCAAACACACACTCATCCAACATACACAATACTAATTACTGTATATATTAAACACATACTAATTCCAACATACACAATACTAATTACACTATATATCAAACACACACTCATCCAACATACACAATACTAATTACACTATATATCAAACACACACTCATCCAACATACACAATACTAATTACAATACATTTTAAAAAATTAAATCTTTGCGAACAAAACGAATAGTAACGAACAAGTACATCTATGTAAATATTAACCCATTTGAAGTTCAACTGTTCTTTTATACTGTCTACATTTTTTATTATCATAAAACAGTGGACAATATAAAATGCTCTTTAAAAAAAAATAATGACATTTCTATTTTTGACTTGCGTGTATAAAATAATAATTTATAATAACATGGCAATAAATACTTTTCTATTTGTTATCAAATTTGCGCAGGCTCAATTGTAAATATAAAAATGGGACTTTTAAATGAAACAGAATTTATCTTTACTTCATACGAAGGACTTGTTAAAAATTGTTTAAATCTTACCCCTGAACAATTGATCAAGACTTGTACAGGATTTCTTGATAAAATTTCAATAGTAATATTTATTCATTACAGCTAGAACACAAAGGACAGGTATAGTTCTATTGTCGACCCCAAGGACGTAAAAAATTATAATTTTTAGGTTAAAATATTACTAATGGAAGAACAATATGTGAATACTAGAATGAAGTTCTTGTCAGTGGTATGCTTTAATTTTCTTAAATATGACATGAATGTGTTATTTGGAGGAGAATTTAAACCGGGGAAACAGCACTTGCTCATTAATAATATTTTAGTCTCCCAAGGTGTATCTGAGAAGTTTACGAATCGTGTTCCTTTAGCAGATATCCAAAGCCTAAACGAGCTTTCAGCAGTTTATTTGGCTGCTAAATGGATTGTAAACTGTTTCAACAAATGCATAGTTTCATTACATGCATATGACTACATTAATGCTCAAAACGTTGATGAAGATAATGTGGTTCTTGAAATGGTTGAAAACTATATAGAGTATTCGGTAGGTTTCCTGAATGATATTTTTGATTCAAAACTTAAAGATAAGTGCTCACTCTCCTTTTTCGTCCCAAAATTTATCGATTCACTTAGAAAACTTGGTTGGGAACTTGAAGACAACGGCATCGTTGAGAACTTTGATTCAAAATTGCTAAATTTATCCATGTCCAGTGAAGAATCTTTGATAAATGTACTCAACTTTAAATTTTCAGATATCTTCTGATTTGCTTCAGTATTACTTAATTACTGAAAATAAATCATTAGCCGAGTATTACGCGTCATTTATAAATAATAACATTGAAAATATGAATCATCAAGAATTCATATACAAATACAACATAATAAAGTTGCAAAAATTATCTTCTTTTTTTCTTCCTTATAATATCAAAGAATCAGTTAGACATGAGCAGGTTGCTAGAATTTTAGAAAACATTGCAAATAATAAACTTTCCCAATTCGATCAATTTGATCTCCTAAAGGATTCTGATATGAAATCGATACAAGAATGTTTAAAATGCCTTAATACAAAAGAAATGAACGCTCATCAATATGGTCTTCTTTTGTTTTGTATAAAGGACCTTTCTCAAGAAAAACAAAAGGATATTCTTCAGTTTTGTAATATCGAAAAAGAAACTCAACAAAAAAGTCATATTTCAAACACAGTTTCGAGAGCATCAGATGAGCTTTCAAGTGAAAATTCACTTTTTCTTATTGAAAACATAATCATATCTAGTTTGGATTTTGATTCTATTTTAAAGAGTGTAGAATCTATGACTACTACCCTGTTACAAATGAATGAAAAAGACAATGTCATTTTTTTTCTGAAGAATAGGCGACTATTTTCAGATGAATACGAGACTTTTAGTTATATTATTAAAAACATATTTTTGTTTGCTATGTTTCACATAGTTCTATCAAGATCAAAAGCGTCCGATGGGAATTGTTACTTGTATGAGGACCTATTAAACAACTTTTTACAATATCTTATGAATAATAGTCAGCTCTTAGAAGACGTTTCAGTACACGATCGGGTTTTAACCATTGTTAAGACTGAGTTGATGCTTCTACGAATGAGGGGCAACCTCAATTTTGATGTTGTTGGAGATCTAAACTCAGTTTACTATGGTATTTCAAAGTACCCCCAGCTCTTTGTATCTGAAAATTCACTAACGATGATTTTTTCCTATTTGTTTTCGATGCCTAATAACCAGTGGAAGGTTATGGTGAATCTTTCCAACCAAGCCAATTGCAAGAACATTCCATTTCTAAACGTAAATTGCATTTAGTTTATAGATAATTATGTATTGGAGCCATTATCTCTTTTCAATGATAAATCAGCTTATTTCGAAAGAAATTTTTATTCAAATCTTGCTTTTTATAAGTTCCATTACTGACGAAATGAATTTGATAAACGAGCAGGCAATAAATCTTCGAGATCAGTTTAAGTACTGGATTTCTGAGGTTTCAAACGATAGCGTATTGTCGACAGTTTTGGATTGCTTTTTATTAGTTTATAATCATCACAAAGCTGATGACGTACAAGGACAACTATATTGTGTTGCGGCTGATCATCTGTCTATTTATATTAGCGTTGAAATGATTTTTTCAGAAAAGGAATTGTTGGAAATTGTAAGTGTTATACTAAATAAAATATGCGCATTGGGATCTTGCAAAAAGCGTCTTCTATTACTGAATGCTGAGGTGTTTTATTTGAGAGGAATGAATAAGGAATGCATTGATGCTTTTATTGACTGGACATTAAGTGTTCAGTTGGAATCAGAATATATGTCTTATACGCATCTTTTTGATGAAATGAATGAAGAAACTTATCAGGAAGGTTTCAAAAGAATCCTTGAATGTTTTAAATCTCAACAATTAATATTTGAAAGTCTTATATTCTCACAGCTTATAAAAAGTCCTCAAGTTGACTATGATCAAGTAATACAGACATTAGAGGTGGAAAGTAATCAAATTTCAAAATATTTGTATGATATGAGGACTATAACTATTTTAAGTGATAAAAGCAACTTGTATTCATATGAAAAGATTCAAAAAAGTTTAGTAACAATATTTTTATCATTTAGAATGAAATTACCAGTACCATGAGTATTAATGAATTAAATAATGATTGTAATATAAAATATATGAAATGCATGAAGCAATTGGAATTTTACAAATATTTGCAAAATGCTAATACATTATAGAATAATTTACGTGATTATAGTTATTTCCATATTATTAGGCATTATTGGTTGATAGTTTTCACACTTTTAAAAGTATATTTGGTCCAAGCATTTTTAAATATAAAAAGGAAATTATTAACGTAACTAAATTATACTACATGAAAGAAACTCAAATTTTCTTGATATTAATAAAAGTAAACATTTTTTTAAGAAACCCTGGTTAATTCATAAAATTGATTGTTTAAAATATATTGTTCATTTTTCCAAACAATCATATAAAAAAGTAAGAAACAACGATGAGAGTCTGTTATAATGAAAATAGGGAAATGCTAAAAAGTTTAAATGTTTTTACATTAAGATGTATTCAAGAGAACTGTAAAAAATACAAAATAGGTAAAACTCGGTTTGGGGCGGGAGTAAAAGATTACCTATATGAACATATTTGAATCTGGAAGAAGAATATCAAATGAAGAAACCCTATATGAAATATCATTAGAATTACGATTGATCGGAATTCTTCCTTTTTTCTGCGGTTTTTGCATTTCAACTTTATCGAATAAAAAGTTAAAAACATAATAAAAACTGCAGAAAAATAAAATCAATTTTTAAATAAAGGTTATTTGATAAAACAGACTTGATATTAAGTTTTTTTATTAAATTGACACTGTTTTTCTATGAAAATGACAGTAAGTGAAACTATTTTACAGATCTCTTTGAATTACTTTACTGTCTTAAAATGGAATCTCCATTTAAGAAAAAAACTTGTAGCTAAGTATAATTAATTAAATGATGAAAAGATTGCATGTTTAAATATGATTGTTGAGATAGATAAAGCCCTTCTATATAAATAGGTATATAATAAAAAGACAAATAGTGGGTGAATCTTTTTATGAAGTTATAACGGATATATCTTCAGATTACTTGCTATAATTAATTCAATCCAATGTAGAGAAAAATTCTACAATTATAAGTGATGGTTGGAGAGGTTATAATGAACTTGGTTATTAAGACATAGTCATAAAAAGGTTAATCATTCCAGAGAATGTATTAATTAAGATGATAATTTTCATACAAATACAATTAAAAAGCTTTGGCGTGATTTGGTTAAGAACATTCAAAAAAAAAATGTTACAAGAGAAAAAAGTAATGATCATATAAAAGCTTACATGTTGTAGAGAAATATTATTTTACGTATTTCAATTTTTAGTTTTAAAATGATAATTAATTTATTAAAGCATTAATTGTTAGATTTTAATTTTTTACCCCCTATTCAAAATCAAATATACCGCAAAAAAGAGATTTTTATGTAAAAACACTTTTTTATGAGCTTTATCGTTGTCTTAAATGATTGAAATAAATTTTATTAAAATAACATCAAAAATGTTACTGTTTTTAACCAAAACTACTTTTATTGTAATTTTTATAACGTTTTTTTAACTAAATTCTTGTTAAGGCTAATTTTATTAAAAGCATAGTTAGATTTACTGCAATTTTGTATTTTGGTTAATTGCTAAAATTTTATTCAGACAAAGCGTAAAAATAATGTTGGTTGTGACTATAAGAATCAAATGTAGATTTTTGGATTGTATACACGGTGAGTGTCCATGCAAATTTTAAAAATTTTATAAAGATCCAACTAGAAACAATTTAATTATGATAATTAAAAACTTACAGGGAATAAGAAATTTTTTTTGATTACACTATACTTTGTAAATTATGAATTACTTGTAAATACTAAAAGAAGATAATTTTTAATAAAAAATATAAAACTTCATGATGCATCTGTACATTAGTGTTTTTGGATGAATTTTAATAAAAAAAAACTTTTTTGGAACTTTCAAGGACTTTTTTTAATTTATTTGGATCTTTACATTTGGGTAGATTTACGTGTAGTTTCGATTTTTAGTATATTGACATAAAAAAACTTATAATTTTATAAATGTAAAATATTTTTTTAATAATATAATGCAAATAGAAAGAAAATATTTTAAATTAAAAAATATTTGACAATTCAATTTTCTAAATTTGAAGATAAACTTTAACTCTGCTTTTTTTAATAAATAAAGGTAGATAATCATTCTTTGAAAAAATATTTTGAATGGAAAAACTAAACATTTTAAAATTTTTGATTGATAAAAAAATCTGTTTATGGACTAAAAATAACACTGTATGAACAAAATAATTAAATAGTTTATAAATATATAGTTTTCAATTCATCCATTTAAAACATTTTCCGTAATAAATACTTGACAAAAGGGTTTTTTTACTTCTAAATTAAACAAACTAATAAATCTTGTTAGATAAGTTGAGTTTCTGGATATTAAAAAACGGTTTAAGCTATCTATAAGTGATAAAACAAAAATTTGATTTATTTATATAATTTTATTTCGGCAAATAGAAATATGGATGAATAAACATTTTTTATTATAAAATACAATGAGTTTGAAACACAATGTCATATAAAAAGTAGAAGAATCATTTCCTATTATTGAATATATAATTTATGAACTTCGGTATATTACAAAGATATTTTAAAAAATATTTATCCATGGTTTCTAATAAACTGACTTTGAGCATTTATGGAGATGTACTAGAAAAAATTAAAAAAAATATTCTTGGATTAAAAGGTAAAGATAAAATAAAAATGGAAAAAAACTCTTTCATTCATTTTATAGTATAAATTATTTATTTATAAGATCTGGATGTCATTTTAATTAAAATATTAAGGTAAAATGATCATATGTTTTAAAATATTTAAATTTAAAACAAATTAAATTCAAGTTTGTTGTAAGTTTATATGTTTTTGTTGATAACGTATATTTTAAAATACTTATTTGATATTTTGAAGTTTATTTTTAAATATCTTAGCTTCTTTATAAAAATGGATTTGATCAAAACTATTTGGATAAAACAATTGATTATGATTTTAAATTACGGATAACTTTGAAAATAAAGTACTTTATCTAAAAATAATTATTTTATTTGAAGTTTCTTGACATTATATTTTAATAATTTCAGTGTAAAAGCATATAATTTTAATAGCTACATAATTATTTTAATTATAAAATACATTAATACATATTTTATGAAAATACAGTTTTTGAACATTCATAATTAAAACTTACCATAACAAAATATCTCAAATATTTTTATAAAATACATTTATAAATAGCTTAAAAAGAAGCATTGACAAAGATGTATTAATATGATCTTTATTAAAATCATGGATGAAGAATTAAAATTCAAATCAATTAATAATTCATAAGTAGAAACCAAAATTTTACATAGATGAATTTTAATCATATCAAGTATTTAAAAATAACAATTTTTTGTGTTATTTCTTTAATCATATTATATTCAATTTACTATATTTTGTTATTCAAATATTTAGCAGGTAATATAATCATGTACAGAAGCTTTATAAATGAATTAAAAACATTTTTTAAAGATTTAATAAACCATATTATAACATTTGTTAATCATAACAATCTTCCATTACATAATAAAAAAATTCAAATATTAAATGGGAATATTTCTTTAAATTTAACATGTTCTCATTTAAATTTACATAATATAACATATATGATTCATTTAATAAGTTTTACGATATTTTATTTATATATTTTTATGATAAAAATTTATAAAGTTTATTCTTAACATCAAGCATAATATAAACCATACAAAACATTTATTGTACTCATAAAATATTATCTATATATTTATAATCGTGTTTTATATAATTTCAAAAGATAAAAAATCACAGTCATACAAAATATAAGGTAACTTTAAATATTTTTTTCAATCAAATTGTTTATAATACTTATAGTTTTAATGAAATTTATATTGAGAAATAAGTATCCGTATCATTTTTTTTCTTTTTCACATGTATAGTTTTTTCGGCATATTTAAAGATTTTAACCGATTTCATTTTATAATCAAATGTACATTTTGAAATAAATTAAATTATCACGGTTATTTAAAATAAAAAAAGCACAATAGGAGCTTACTTAGGTGGTTATATTAATTTTTACCTCCTGATTTGTATAAAACTTCTTAAGTTTTTATATTAGATCTAAATAATAATACCTGGTATATAATGAACCAAATTTTGTTTATGGTTTTACCTTTATATGATAAAAGGTATAATCTAAAAGTTTAATAACCTAAATGTATTATACTATTAGAGTTTTCTTACTTTTAAAATATAAGGGAAATAGATTCTTTTAAAGAATTTGAAAAAAATTAAATAGTTTCTAATTTAGATTGATATAATAAATTTAGAAAATCCATTCATTTTTTTACTAAATTATTATTTAGAAATTAAAAATTTATAAATATCAATTATTTCTGTTTATAGATTCAAAAGTATTTACTATTTTAATTTCAACATAAAATTAAAATGGTATTTTTCTATTTTTTATTTTTAAATATTGAATAAAAATGGTTATCTATAGAATAAATTTTATGATTTAATCCAAAAATTAAGTTTATTTCTCTTTTATAAACTGAAAATACTTTTATATTAAAATATATATTAGAAATTTTAATGATGCAATCTATTTTTATGAATATCTGTTGTTTTAATGAATTAGATATATCATAAATGTGTTAGATTCATTATATTGTAAAAACTATTCTATATACTAAAATAAGAATATAATATATTAATTTGATCTTTTCTTAGATTTTTCAAGTATTATTCGTATATATATGACTTTTACTAATTAAATACAATTTATACGGATGTACAAATTTAATTTATTCTTTTAAAATAGAAAATATTTTTGGATTTTATACCAACATATGACTTACTTTAAGATAAATAAAATAATCAGTATATAATATAATGAATTAAGCAAAAATCTAATTTTATTAATAAGGTGTAACGAAGAACTATAAATAAAAAAGAATGGATTGTGATTTCTTTAAAATATTGTATTTCAAACTTATAAAGTATATGAATCTAACTTTACTAATATAATTATGCTATTTATGTAGAAATAAATTATCATAAGATGAAAATGATGTATATAATTTAAAAATTTCTGTAATAAAGAAAAATCAAAGACAATCCTAATTAAAATATAAACAAAAAAATGAAGAAAATTAGCTTCTTATACACCAAATTTTATCATATTATATACTATTTTATCATTTATATTTTTAATTATACATACATTATTATTTTGTATAATATTTAAGAGTATTGAAATATTAATAAACTATCTTTAAAACCAATCCTAAATAATTACAAAACTATCAGCATTATTACTTAACATTTTATTTTAGTGTATAAAGTTACTAACAAAAGATTATTCTTTTGGATTCCTAGAATGTAAATAAAGTGTAGTTGATGTAAAATTATTTACTTTTTCATAAATCATTCTATGTAATACCAAATAGCTTTAAATGATACATATAAGATAACTAAATGATTTAATAAATATTGAGTATCCTAAAGAGTTCTAGTTTATATATTGTATGGTAATATAAAAAAAACAAGAAATACAAAATAATCAGTTTAGAAATAGTTCTTTCTTTGTGTGATATGATCAACCAAATAATTTATAATACTGTACGAAACGTACTAATTTGACATTATTAGAGTTCCTATTATCATATTATACCTAAAAATGATTTAAAAGTAGGTGTTTATTACTGTTAATCTTATAAACTAAGTATTTTCTCATGTAATTTAACTAATATAAATTCATTTGTATACTAATATTGTTTTGGATAAACATATGTAAGTAACATCCTCTTGTCAAAAATTTGTTATAAAAGAATATTAAAGAATAATAAATTTTACGAAATGTATATAATTTTGATTAGAAAGAATGAATTTCTTACTCTAAAAATATTTAAAATTGGAAAATTGTATTACCCTTATTTCAATATTTTTGCAAATTTGAATGCTTTTAAGATTGATATATAAAGTAAAATCTCGAATTTTAGCCCCATATTGTATAAGATGCACACCGTAATTTAAAATAAAATTGCACTTTTTTTTGTATAAGACTGGATTATATACGAAATTTTAGAGTATTTTAATCTTATGATTGTATTTTCTTATACTTTGTAGAATATGTATACTTTGAAATACGTGGGTATTAATTAATTTCAAACCTTAATAAATGATAGTATTTGATTTATTTTTATAGTTTCAAGTCACTAATGTTTAATTATTAAAATACTATAACGGAAAAAAGGTATTTTTATCAAAATAATGCAAGTTCATAATTGAATTTTATATTCTTTTAATATATGAATTCAAATTGATTTTATTTAAAATAATGCAAGTTCATAATTGAATTTTATATTATTTTAATATATGAACTCAAATAAAATTTTATTTAAAATAATGCAAGTTCATAATTGAATGTTATGTTGTTTTGATATATATGGATTCAAATTAATTTTATCTTAAAAAATGCGAGTTCATAATTGAATGTGATGTTCTTTTGATACATGAAATCAACTTAATTTTATCTAAAAAAATTCAAGTTCGTAATTGAATGTGATGTTGTTTTAATATATATGGATTCAAATTGATTTTATTTAAAAAAATGCAAGTTCATAATTGAATTTTATATTCTTTTAATATATGAACTCAAATTAATTTTATTTAAAATAATGCAAGTTTGTAATTTAATGTGATATTCTTTTGATATAAATGGATTTAAATTTATTTTATTTAAAATAATGCAAGTTCATAATTGAATGTGATGTTCTTTTGATATATATGGATTCAAATTAATTTTATTTAAAAAAAATGCAAGTTCATAATTGAATGTGATGTTCTTTTGATACATGAACTCAAATTAATTTTATTTAAAATAATGCAAGCTCATAATTGAATGTGATTTTCTTTTGATATATGAATTCAAATTGATTTTATTTAAAAAAATGCCAGTTCATGATTGAATGTGATGTTCTTTTGATAAATATGGATTCAAATTGATTTTATCTTAAAAAATGCGAGTTCATAATTGAATGCTGTGTTTATTTAATATATATATATATATTTATTGAAGTTAATTTTTATTAAAAAAATACAAGTTCATAATTTAATGCTGTGTTTATTTAATATATACATATATACATCGATTGAAGTTAATTTTTATTAAAAAAATACAAGTTCTTAATTTAATGCTGTGTTTATTTAAGATATATCGATTGAAGTTAATTTTTATTAAAAAAATACAAGTTCATAATTGAATGCTGTGTTTATTTAATATATATATATTGATTGAACATAATTTTTATTAAAAAAATACAAGTTCATAATTTAATGCTGTGTTTATTTAATATATATATATATTGATGGAAGTTAATTTTTATTAAAAAAATACAAGTTTATAATTGAATGCTGTGTTTATTTAATATATATATATATTGATTATAGTTAATTTTGATTAAAAAATTTAAGTTCAACATATTATGCTGTGTTTATTTAATATATACAGTCAAAGTCTTTTTTAACAACTGTTCATTTTTTACGAACGAAATTTTATTTCTTATTAGTAGTAGAATTGACTTTTACAAATTTAACGAATTTTTTTTAACGAACCTCAACGAAAATGAATCAGAGAAAAAACAACCAAAAAGAGAAACGAAAAAGATTAACTTTGGTATAAAAACTTCAAAATCTGTAGTATAAGCAGAAGAATCCAACAATTTTGCAACATGAATTAAAAAAAATATATTGCGTTTTAGTTGGAACAATAAATCAAATTTTAAAAAACGAGCACAAAATCAGACTAGCTCTAGAAACGGCCACAACAAAATCAAATTTTACAAGTTTAAAAGAAAATAAATAAAAATATTATCCTGTTTTGCTTGAATGGTTCAACAAAAAACGTGCAAAAAATCACATAATAACTTATGATCTTCTAAAAGAGAAAGTAATATTGATAGCAGAGCATTTTAATATTAGTAATTTTAAAGGATCTAATAGTTAGCTTCGAAATTTAAAATCAGGCCTTTAACGTAACGTATAAAAGCAGTTCTGGCGAAGAAGAGCTGATTAATCAAGACAATTTAAAAAAAAACAAGGCCAGATTTTGAATAACTATGCAAACAATATGCATCAGAGGACATTATCAATTGCGACGAAACGTCGTTATTTTTTAGATGTCCTTCAAAAAAAATTTGACGATCTCGCAAAATGATATTGCTTCATGCAATTTTGACAATTAGAGCTTAACAATAATGTTTTGCATAAGCAAGAACGGTGACAAAATTTCGTCTCTAATTATCAGTTTGTCAAAAAATCCGCATGGATATACAAACATTAATTTCAAATCATTAAATCTTGTTTATAAAAACAACAAGAAAGGCTGGATTGCCAGTGGAATTTTTGTTCGATTGGTTGGAACAATTAAACGAAAAAATGCTTAAAGAAAACAGAAAAAATTCTTTTGATACTTGATAAAGCATCTGTACATGGCAAAGATATGATTTTTACAAATATAAAATTGCACTTCTTACTTCCATTAACAAATATAAGGATACAGCATTTAGACCAAGGCATTCTTCGCTCATTTAAGTCTAATTACCGCAAAATTTTTATGCATAATATTTCACTGAAAGAGAAAAATGATCAATCTTATGCTTTTTTAATTAAAACTAGTCAAAATTATTACAATTATTGTTAAGGTTAGGAATTCAGTAACAAAAGAAACAATCAAAAATTGTTTTAATATAGAATTTAAAAATTCGAAAGAACTAGAGTTTATTGGCGAGAATAATTTAATTATTGTTTTGGAACACGCAGAAAATGATGATAATGAAAGTGATCTTGATTTTCCAACAAGCATTTCAGTTGATTTCAATTTAGATTTGATACAGGACATTTATGACAATACAGCTTACAATGAGAAAATATCAGATCATGAGCATGGAAACATGCATGCAGTCAGTTATAGTAAGATCGTAGCTAATCTAGCTGAAATCGATCAATATATGATTTAAAATGAGTGCGCGGATTTTGTATCACTGATGAAAGTAAAAGATGAAATTCTTAAAAAAACAAGAAGAAAAGCTTTCTCATTACTGACTTTTTACATAAAGCCTAACCGCAATAACTGTTTAAACTATAAATCATGCTTAATTTTATCTTTCTTCTTTACAAAATAAAAAAAAACAATTTTTTTGTTATAATATAAATTATGATTTGTAAATTACTGCTTGATTTTTTTTATAAAGTTTACTCCTTTTTTTCATAACCAATCATTTATTTGGCTGCTCTTTTTTATGTCAAAAGAAAAAAGATTTCTTTAAAAAAACAAAAACAATTCGTTATTTTTTTGTAACGAAAATGTGTTTTTTCCAAAAAGTGACGTTCGTTAAATTGAACTTTGACTGTATGTATATTTATCGATTAAAATTAATTTGTATTAAAACAATAAAAATTCATAATTGAATGCCATATTCTTTTAATACATATGAATTCACATATATTACTATTAAAGAAAACATCTATAAGTTCATATTGACCGCTATATTCTTTTAATAGTAATATATGAATTCACATATATTACTATTAAAAAAAATAAAAGTTCATAATTGAATGTTACGTTCTATTAATATATATATATATATGGATTCGAATATTATTTTCATTAAAAAAATATCTGAAAGTTGATGTTTGAATGTTAAGTTC
>CAKKLC010006534.1:11137-21907 GCA_918559645.1 Ceratonova shasta | reverse complement strand
AGTTCCAATGACGACCAGCTCGTTCACACAATTTTTAGGTGGGATCTGGGTGGAAATAATGTTTTTTTGACAGGTAGTTTTAATAATTGGGGAAAAAAGCTTCCAATGACTAACAGGTATTGATTTTATCAATTTTAGTGGAGAAGAGTTTTTGACCATTCTCAAACTCAACAAGGGTACTTACGAATTCAAATTTCTTGTTGATGGAGAATGGAAACATCACCCGAAAATTGTAATTTAAATGATAAAACAAGGATTCTCAACTTGATAATTTTGGAGGAAGAAACAATATATTAAAGGTTAAATTAAGTGATAAAAACATATTTGAGGCTTTGGATGTTGACGCCAATTCGTCCAAAAGGAAACCTAATGAAAGTAATTCTAAAATGCATCTTAGAAATTTTTAAAAAAGAATTTTCTCAAGAAGTTCCTAGAATCGAGTATAATGAGGATATCAACTCTAAAAAGCATAGCAAACCAGTTTTTAGCAATTCTGGGGTTTCAAGTCAACCACCCCCAAGTTTACCTCCTCATGTTCATCATTCAGTGTTAAATAGAAACAATTCATCAGTTGACCCATCCGTATTTTAGATTTTTAATTTTAGGGGGAACCTTTAGATTTGCCATACCCTAATAGTGTTACTTTGAAACATGTGTATTGTTTACCTGTCGACGTATAATAAAGATAAAGTATAGGACAATATGTTAGGGATGAGTGTAACCAAAAGATATAGGGAAAAATATATTACAACAATATATTTCAAGCCAACAATTTAGTTGATTAATAATTAAAGATATGACTTAAAAGTTAAAGGCACTATTATTTGTTATTTTTTTAATCAAAATGAATTATTTAAATATTCCATATAGATTAAAACTTTTCAATATACATAAAATATTAAATGTGATTCTTTTTATTAGTTGCAAAAAAAGATTAAATTGTATATTTTGTATGTGGTAGTATATCATATTTGGAAAAAACTTCATTGTTCTTTTGTATTTGGTAGTATATCATATTTTGAAAAAACTTCACGGTTCTTTTGTATTTGGTAGTATATCATATTTGGAAAAAACTTCATGGTTCTTTTGTATTTGGTAGTATATCATATTTTGAAAAAACTTCACGGTTCTTTTGTATTTGGTAGTATATCATATTTGGAAAAAACGTCATGGTTCTTTTGTATTTAGTAGTATATCATATTTGGAAAAAACTTCATGGTTCTTTTGTATTTGGTAGTATATCATATTTGGAAAAAACTTCATGGTTCTTTTGTATTTGGTAGTATATCATATTTTGAAAAAACTCCACGGTTCTTTACATGTTGATTTCAAATGATTTTTGGTAGCTTAACTTTATAATGTTTAAAAGTAAATTCTATTTCTATTTATTGGCTATAGAATTTTTTATTTATTGGAAATGGTTCTTAATTGTGAATTCAATAATTATACTAGAAAAACATACGAATGGCGAGGGAGCACCATATTAAATAAAAGTATGGAATTTGTTGAAAAATTTAAAATTTTAACCCAAAGCTTCAGTTACTGTACTTGTATATACATGCTATCTTTAATTTAGCATTAAATATTGAACCTGATAGTGTAGTATAAAAAGTTACTACTGCCTATTTATTTTGATGTTTTGCAGGACTGATTTTTAAAAAAAGGAACTTATATCATAAACAAGCTATTTATCTTATTTCATAAAATGCCTGATAAAATAAAATATTCCTAGCTTCTTTGGGAATGTTCAAACTATTAAAAACTCGATAAATTTACACTCAGTATCAAAAACTGATAATTCCTAGTGTGTGAATATAAGTGAAAGTGTTGGAAATCTATATTTTTGCTTCATTATTTACTTTAACAATACTTTTATACGGAAATAAATTTTTAGTATAAAAAATAAGTTTATGTGGATTTAGTACTGTAAAACATCAAGAAAATCCTTTTATCCTTTTTTTTAAAGTTTAAAAAGCATGTAAAATTTTTTTGATGTAAAGGGGCCTAGCATTTATCACCACTGAGTTCGGTGATTTGCACTATGGTATCGTTGCATTTAAAATATATAAAAGTCATCCTATCATAAAAGTTGTTTCAAAAATTTTTTGAAATTTTTGAAGAAAAGAGGCCTAGCTTTCATCACCACTGAATTCTGTGATTTACAGGACTCTAATGTAGCATTTAATATATATATGAAAGTCATCCTGCCTTTAAAGTTGTTTTTAAAGGACACAAATATGTCAATTTTAATTTTTTTTTAATTTCAGAATGTTAAATTTAAGAAAGGAAATTAATTATATCTCTTTTCGGTCCTAATGGGTTTCACATCCACAAATTTAAAAATAATTTTTTTATAAATATTTTTTTAAAATTTAGGATTATGACACCAGAACAATTTTACTAAATCTAATCACATACAAACTTTTGCTAGCTTTCCTTCAAAAAAAAAGAATGTACTTCATATTAATTATCCTATTTGTGCACGTTGTAACAAAGAAACTAAATTGCTAATCAAAAAGGATGGATTTAGATTTTAGTTTTTTTGATCGTTGCATAAAATGCAAAAATGAACATTCTATATTTAATAATACTTTTTTTGCAACAAAAAAAATATTTGATGTTTTGCAAAAACTTTAAGTAAAGACTAAATTGAAATTTGCTTTTGAATATTTTGAAAAAAAGACTCATTAACAAATAATGGAAAATTTTGCTTTAAAAGATTCTTATATACAGTTGTCAATTGGGCAAACTATATAAGAAACTGTATGACGCATTGTTTGAGAAATAAAAATAAATTGGGAGGATATGGTACACGCGTCCAAATTTATGAAAGTTTATTCAAAGGAAAAAGATAACATTTCCATGTTAGCTATTTATTGTATGATTTCGATGCTGAAAACAATGAAGAGTTTAGTATAAGAAGGATGAATTACCCCGAAACAGATACGAATATGTGGAATTTCGGTTTGGTAGAAGAAACAAACAATATGCAAATGTTATATGTTTGAAGAAGGAATTCAGATACTTTGATTCCCATAAATTTATAAAATGTTAATTTTTGAATAGCTATTGTTTTAGATGGTTCTAGAGCCTACTCACAAATCACTGAATTTAGTTTTGAACATGAAGATGTAATACACCAAGAAAATTTTTTAGATCCTATAACTGACGCTAATACTCACATATTGAATGTCAATGGGGTCATGCGAAGCATTTAAATACGAGAAAGTGTCGAGGAACTACAATTGAACTATTAAAATGCCATCTTGATGAGAATTGTTAAATGTAAAAAATATCCTGGAAAAAGCATTAATACAATGATTTAAAATTTGCAGTTCAATTCACCTTCATTAAAGTTAGACTATAAAAGTTTTATTAATTATTTTTAAATAAAATTTGAAAATGGAAGCATAAGAATAATTTGTTTTAAGAATTTATAAATTTAAATATATTTCTTGGCGCTTTTTTTAACTTTTACATATTTTTGGACTTATTTTAACTGATTCAAAAATTTATTTCTAAATTGGCTTGTGAAATCCAGTAATGCCTTTTTTCCATATATTTACGACTTTGGATAACGTTGTACAGAAATGAGTACCAGTTTGCTATTACAAATAAGAAAACTCTAATTTATTACAGTTTTATAAGCTTTGAAATTAACAATAGTGGTTTTTATCATGGTTTTCTGGTTACAACACAAAAAATTGTCACATTTTTTACAAAATTAAATCCTAGCTGATATAATAAATTCTCATATTACATATAGAATAAACCAGGTTTATTAATTTATCTATATTTATATAAAAACTTTTAGATCAAGACGACAAATAGTTCGCAGTTTTTATCACTATTAAAAGTTTACTTTATGATCTTATCATAATGTTGAGTAACTGTAGGGATATATGTTACAAGGGACTAGCAATATTTCTTATTAACTGATGGGTCTACAAACTAGGATAAAACATTTAAAACCATTAGCTGGTTTTATTAATTGTAATTGCCATTCCCTAAAAATCCATACACAAGATGCACTTTAGTTAATTCCTGTGTAAGATAATGTCTTTTAATTAAAGACTTTGTTAACACATTAAAGCAAATTAAATAATATATGACTGAATTCAATACTTTTTTGTGATAAAATAATAAATAGCTTACACAAAGACCTATTTTTATTATACTGTGGAATATGAAAATAATATTTGTACAGTGCTTATATTTACATTAAAAGTATATTTAATATTTCCTTCAGAATTTCAACATTAATTGCAGTGGTGAGTTTGATTCAATATTTAGGTGATTCTTCTATATAGCTGAATAAACTTTACACATTTCTTTACTTATAAATCTTTTATAAAGTAATAATATCATAAAATATAAATAGAAAAATTTAGAACCATTGCATATCAATAACAACGTTAATTTTTATGTTAGTTTATATGCATGAAATGCTAATTATAATGAGTACAGATGCAGCTTATAAGAAGTTATGATAGGAAATATTCTAAATAACTAAAGATTTTTATATTGATGAGTTTATGCTTGCCAGAAACCGAAGGATTCTATAAAATTAGCAATGTAGTATTTTTCGCAATTTTAAATCTGTTTATAACTTTATAATAACTTACTACAATATCATTGATTAGAATAAAATGGCTTCGGAACAAATATTACAGTAAGAAAGTATTCAGAAATCCAACTTTAGGGAAATTTCTCTTTTATAAAGGATATAAAAAGATGAGCTTATAAGAGTATTTTGTCGTAGTGAGTGATATTTACAAGGATGAAATTAATCTAGAAAACTACAATTTTATTTATAAATGTGAATTCATATTTCTAAATAAAAAAGTACCTTTTTTTTAATTTATGTCAGTTAATCAAGTTCTAAATAAATATCTAGAGTATTTGGTGCTTGCTTGTGTAATAAAAAAAATTTTTGCAAGTTTTTGTACAATTCCTGTTATAGATGCTAGCTTTTCTATGTAAATTTTAGCTACTTAAAGACAGTAAAAAATTATTTAAGGTCAACTATCAATTAAGAAAAATTTATCTAAGTCACACAAATATATAGGGTACTAAAGATATACAAATTTACCATTTTCAAGGGACTTAATAATAACAGAACAACAAACAAGTCTTAAAAATTCCCCCTCTATTAAATGTTTAGTATATTTCGTAGCTTTATTTAATCATTAAATACTCTATTACAATCTTGTAACCTATTAGTAAGTGTATATTTAATAGAAGTTATAGCTCAGTGGTCGGATAACTTTTTTAACCATACCCAAAAATATTTTTGCGTAAATCGATATTACCCTCCCCTATTTTGAAAAAAAGACAATCAATGTATATTTAAATAAACATTATTTATTTAATTAATTTACATGGAAAATAAAATAAAAAGTTACATGAAAATAGTAAGTTTGTAATAGACAAACAAAAAAAAATTCTCAAATTGGAAAAAATAAAAATGATGTTGCTTCATTCATGATACAATTACTTCAAAATTAGGCATTTTTGATGTAAGAGAAATTTGAATACAATATTCGGCATTTAATCGATTTCTGTTTTTTTTATGTTCATTAGAGTGTAAAAACCTTGTTCACAAAGATAAAATGTTGCAAATAGCAGCAAATTTTTTACCCACTTCCTCATATGCAATTTTGAAAGCCTTCGTAGCTTTTGACATCTAAAAAGACGTTAGTTATGATTTTCTCTCAAATTGAATACTTGCTTCAGTATTAGATCAAACTTCAATTATTGTTTCTGCCAATCTCAAAGGTTCTTCTGTTATATTAGCGATTTTACATTTAAAAGCATCTACAACCCAATTTAAAGTATGTAAATAAAAATCTGGAAAGTAGACAGAGAACCGCTCTTTTAGTTTGGTAAGATGTTTTATAACTGTATCCTTGATGTTATCAAAAGCAATATTTTCACAGTTTTCCAAAAACAAAGCTAACATTGAAAAAGAAGATATCTTGTTCTGTTTAACTTTCTGTCTCCAATATTGAATCTTTAATCCAAACCCTGACAGTTTTTTGCTAATTGAAATGATATTAACATTTTTTCCTTGTAATTCTTTGTTTAATATATTTATATTCTCAAATATGTCAGTTAAATATGCAAGATGTGCAACCCACGAGGGGTTTTTAAACTTATCTGTTATAATTTTTTTTAATAAACATAAAAATGTTGATTTCACTTTTGAGAGCCCATATTTGATTTAGAACATTTCCGAGAGAGTGAGCCACCTTACTTCTATATAATAAAGTAGTTTCTTATATTTAGCTTGAGCGTCCTGACATAATTCACGAAATATCCGCATGTTTATTGCATTTTTTTATAGCATTAACAATCTTGATGACATCATGCATGATGGCTTCTAGTGTAGGTTCTAAATTTTTCACCAAAAGTGCTTGGCGATGGATCATACAGTGAGTAATTTTAATATCTGGATTATTTTTACACGAAAGTCTAAAAACCAATAATACTACCTAACATAGCAGGAGCTCCATCAACAGACACAGCAATAAAGTTTTCCCATTTTAAATCAATACTTTGAGCATTAAAGTATTCATTTACCTTATTATCTACATCAATTCCACGAAATCTTAACTCTATAGGAGAACAAAACAACAATAATTCTCTAATTGAATGTGTACCTTTATAGCGAACATACACCATTAGCTGTGAATAGCGACTAACATCTGTTGTCTCATTAAGCTAAATAGCAACATATTTAGCCTTTTTTATTAAGTAAATAACTTGTTTCTTTACATTTTCTGCTAAAATGGAAATTCTTTCTTTTACAATTATTGCAAACAAGGGCACTAAATTCAGTTTTTTTGCCTTTTTCTGACCACGCATAATCTCTGGAATTTTCACAGCTACTGTTTTAACCATAACCTCACTAATAGTATATGGTTTCTTATTTCAGGTAATTAACCAGGCAACTTCAAAGCTAGCCTGTGATGCTGAACGCTGATCAAAGGCACCTAAAAAAAGGTGCGTTCTAATCTTTGTTTTTTAATAGACATTTCTAAATTTACAAAGTATTCTCGCGGTTTGGAAGACATGTGAATGCAGATTATCCAAATGTTTCTTCAATTAGATTTTTTTGAAAGATTTTGTTGTCATTATTTTCAAACATACAACAAACTGTAGTTTTATTGTACCTTTGTTTTCTATTTGTGTAAAACCATAATTAAGGAATTCATCCTGGTATGTTCTTTCCCTTTTTGCTGCCATCTAAAGGGTGACAGAAACAGTGGTTAAAAACACATTAAAATTTAATAATTAATAATAACCTTTAATTTTCAAACTTAATTTTCGATATGTGGCTTACCTTTATCGTTAGAATTAGTAATCAAATGATGTTTCTTATCAGTATTTTTTGCATTGCCAAACGAAGCGTCGGAAACTCTGCGTGAATTACAACTTACATAGAGCCTCTAGTGACCGATGCAAGAAACAACGATACGCAAGCACGCACACACAACGCGCGTCTCTTACTTTTCACGCACACACCTGAATTGATTAAGTTTTAAAAATAATAACACGATTATAAAATAGCAAACTAGAAAAATTTCCTTATTACCCCAACAAAAAACATTTCTGCCCCATTTGGAGTAATTTTCCTCAGTTATCTGACCGCTGGTATAGCTGATAAAATAAATATGTACAATAAAATGATTAATAATCTAGTTAACGTGTATACTTTAAAAGAAAAAGAATATTGGAGTGTTTAGGTTTAAATATAATGCATTTAAAGAGTTTAAAAAGTACAAAACTACCTGGTTTGTGGTGTTTTTTATAACTCACATATTTTTAACCTTATATCGACTCCTAGTATTTAGTTATACCTAAATATTTGGTTATTAAAGTTATAGAATCTAATAAATAAACAATAAAATATATTTAATTTTTCATTATATCATCGCTACTTTTAAAAATTTTAAGCACTAAAAGCCAATAAATCCCAGCAAATTTATTATTCAATCATTATATTTTATATTAAGCTACTTGCTTATATGATAATAAAAATCTTGAAAGAATTTATTCTTTTTAAAATAATTTATCTGTTAGTACCAAATTATAAATCCAAAAAGGCGGTTATTTCAAAAAAGTGATACACCAAAATTTTATCTACTAGATAAATAAAATATACACTCTTGCTGTTTAATAAAATAATTTTCATAAAAGAGCTTCTATTTTATAAACATTCTATATCTTTTAAAAAGATCAATAATAATGGTAATAATAATTCAGTAAATTTTTCAATAATAAATGTTGTAACTTAAAAATTGACCTAAACGACCAAAAATAATTGATTAAAAAACAAGCAAAATCTAGAAAAAAGTTGATATTTTTAACTCAATACTGTCAAAAAACATTGAAAATATAAGAAATACACGAAATTAGAACTAAGTGTATTTGAGTCCATCAAAAAGGGCCAAAGACAAAAACATAAAGATTTAAAAAATTAATTGTTTTTATGGTTTTAATTTGCTCAATTAAATCATTTTTTCGGTTATGATGAGTCCTTGAGGGCTAAAATTAAATAAAAATTAGAATCGTTTAATTAAAAAAAGATAAAACTTTGCTTCTGCAGCATAACTTTTTAGAATTTTTTCACACTCGTATTTTCCAATAAATCTTTCGTAGTTTATTGTTGTTAAATTGGAAGGAACGGATTCTTTCAAGTCTTGCTACATTATTTTAAAAATGTTTTGTATGTATTGATCTGTCATCGGGATCATAAAAGTTTTCTGTTTAATTAATGACTTTATGAATATAACCGTTAGAGGGTATGAACCTGTATCCTAACCATCCTTCTAATATAACAGTCTAACGTCTTAGTTCATTTCTTGGAATAAATTGTTTTAAATTTTCCCCGTTTTTCCCTTCTGATAAGATCCATTTTCTTTTCTTAGTTATAACATGATTTAGCCTTATAATTCAGAAACAATGACATCTCAAAAATCTTCCTTGATTAATTTCGCAAGTGTTTAAATGAGTTTTTTCAACTTCATTTACAACCACATTTGTAAAAATATTGGTAATACTAAGATAATTTGTTAAACACAACTCATTAAATGTATTAAAACACTTTATACCAAGTGCCCTCGACACGATGGTTTCAACTTCTGCCAATCTTGTTTTAAATCGATATTCCCACGTCCAAATCAAATCAGGAACCTGTACCAAGTCAAGATAACAGTTTTTAAATAAACTGCTTTAAAATATTCTCAGCATCTTTCTACATGCCTTTTTCACAACTAATCCGTTTGTTTATCCCTCTTATAACTTTTTTTTATAATTCATTGGAAAATGAACATCTTGGACACGGAGTTCCAGGAGGTGTCAAAATACTCTTTTTGACAAGAAAAGCATGAGTATCTTAGTAGAATATTGTCTCTTATAAAATTTCTTAAATTCATGCGTTTTTATTTTTAAATTTTTTTAGCCAAAGGTTTAACCATAACCTTTTCTTCTATATTAGGATCTATTTGAAAGAATAGAATTAGTGAATTTTGAACCATTTATATTTCGTGACCCGACAGATCACTAAATAAACACGAGAAAATTATTTTTCTAAATGGTCCTGAATGCATTTTTAAAATGCCGTTAAAAAGCAAATAAATATGACCAATAAAGAAATTTTGGTTAATGTTATAAATAATTGATTTACACACAGTAAAAAAATTTTTTTTGTGTGATACAATCAAGAAAATCATCTTGAAAAAATGATGGAATAAAGTCACATTGCATGCATTCTGAGTACGTGCACTATCTATAAGATACTCAATCCAAAATAATAAATGGATAACTGAATTTTAGGTTTTCTCTGAAAAACCATGTATAAATACTTCCTTATTGGACAAAAAATATTATTAATAATAAATATTTTTTCATGTTAAAAGCATTGCTTTTTCTTAGTTTTAAAAGATCTATATTTCAAAGATATTTGAATATTCTGAGTAACCCGTTGATATTTGTTGCTCAAGGATGAACCATATATATTGGTAAAATATAATTTATAAAATATAACAAGACTTATTAAGAAAGTCTGTTATTTTGCATTTTTGATACTTACTTTGTACCATACAATGGTACTTACTAATTGGTTGTAAATAGAACTACTAAACAAATTTTTTCAATTATTTTTGCCTTTTTAAGATCTTAATTTTTATTGATGATTTAATCTTTACAAATAATTTTCAAATATCAATTACTATGTTCAAATGCCTGTTTTCCATACATTTTTTTCATACATTACGTACTGACGTACATATACGAAATTATAAATCTTTTAACTATAACATAGAAATAAGATCGATAATATGAATGCATTAGATCAAAGGTGTCCAAACTTTTTGATTCGCGGGCCATTTTGGCGATTTAATTCGACAGTGGGGGCTAAGCATTGTACATATTTAAGTTAAAAAAAATTTTAAGAAAGGTAGCTTGAATTTTTTTATAGTAAATTACGGCTATAAAAATGATATATAAACTTTTATTTAATATACAATAAAAAAAAATCAGGTAACCTTTAATGGGAATGGTGGAACTGGGATTTTTCCCGGAGATTTTCTTCAAAGTTCGGATTTATTTCTGAGATGCCAATAATTAGCAATGATTGCAAATGTTCATCCGATAAATTTGTCCTATACTTGGATTTGAGATATTTCATCCTAGAAAATGTTTGTTCGCACAGGTATGTAGTGCCATAAAAAGAAATATATTTACTAACCAATTGCTTTAAATTAG
>CAKKLC010006525.1:24051-53426 GCA_918559645.1 Ceratonova shasta | reverse complement strand
AATTTTCTAGGTACAGTCAGACCTCGATTTTTGCTTATTTTGATTTTTGCATATCTACTCGCTAATTGCATATTTCAATATTTTCGCAAAAAAACATCAATAAAACTTAAAAAATGGCCAAACCTAAAAAAGTAAAAAAACCACTCATTCTAAAACAAAAACGCAAAATTCTAGAAAAATATGAAAAAAAAACACATAATAAAGTAGAATTATCACTTTTCTATGAAGTTGATCAATCAACAATACCCAGAATATTTAAAAATAAATCCAAATACATGAATCTTGATAATTTTTTAGAAGATAAGCATAATTTCAGGGTTGGAAAACACGATAATATGGAAATTCTTCTTGTAAAGCATATTAAACATCTAAGAGCCGAAAATTTCACATTATCTACGGGTATTATTATACAATCGGCTTTAAAAAATAGCCAAAGAATTGAATATTAAGAATTTTAAGGCTTCTAATGGATGGTTTGAGCTTTGTAAATACAGGAAGAATATTGGTAGCTATAAATAGTCCGGTGAATTAGAGAAAGTCGACAAGAAACTAGTTCAAATATGGAAACAGAGTACTCTTTCTAGTCTTCTTTCTTGGTTTGACCCATCTGACATTTACAATGCGGATGAGACAGGGTTATTTTTTGAACTTTAACCATCAAACACATACAATGAGAAGGGTGCATCAAATAAAAAAAGAAACAGCAAAATAAGAATTACTCTCTTGCTGTGTACAAATATGACGAGTTACTGTAAAATAAAGCCACGTTTGCTCGGAAACTTTGAAAAACAGAGATATTTTAGAGATATTGATAATTTGTCAGTAAAATATTTTGGAAACAAGTCCGACTGGATGACATCCTATATTTTTGATGAATTTCTGAAATATCTTAATCTACATCAACGGGAAAAATTGAAGAAAGGATACTTAATTATCGATAAAGCTCCAGTTTATAAAATATTTAAGGCGGAAAAAATTCAATGTTGAAAATTATTTTCCTTTCGCTCAATACAACAAGCGTTTTACAACCATTCGATAATTAGATAATCCGCAGTTTTAAATGTCTTTATAAAAAATATCTACTTAGATCATTAATCCAGAAATTTTGAATGAAAGAAAAAGTTAAAAAAGATCTAACAGAATCTATATTTTAAAAAGAAAATTCGTGGGATTCTTTGCAGTCAAAAACAAATCAAAATTGCTTTAATAATGTATTTAAGAATGTTAAAGAGGAAGAAATTATCCCGGAAAATGATTATTCAGTAAAAGAAGAAGAAAACCTGTTTGCATGAATAATTAATTATCCTTCACTTTTAGATAAAATAGATGAGTCAATGAAAAACGAAGATTTATTTGAAGTACCAAACGTTGAAACACTTATAGATTCATATAAAGAGCATTTTGAGTAGGAAATATATCAGGATGAAAAAAATTAGGAAAAAAGTAATCAGATAAAAATAGAAGAAGCGGTCAAAGCATTGAGATTATTAAAAAACATCTTCTCTCAAAACGAAAAGACAGATGGAAATGATTCAAAAAATATAAGAGAACTTGAAAAATCAATTTATCAGATTAGGAACATAAAGAGTAAACAGAAAAAACAATTCGACTTCAATTTTACAATTAATAATTAATTATTTCCAATTTTTTGTTTTTTGCATATTATCTTAGAAAACCAATATATGCAAAAAACGGTGTCTCATTGTATATTGAATTTTAAATTTTATTGAAACTTATGAATCATCATATTTTATAATTTTTATGCCTTATTCAAAGTAATTACAATTTTATAAAAGCTAAAAATTTTAAGTATATATTAGTAATTTTCTTTGTAAAAAATTATATATATACAGAACTATTAGAAGGTTTCCTAATTGCGGTACTTGTGGAAATTGTTATATTTTTATATTGTAGTAAAGAATTTATTGAACATTATAATGGATACATTTATTGTGATCTTATTTTTTCAAATATCTTTAAATATCTGAAAATAGCAGACCTTTATGTAATATATTATTTTTTGTTAATATAGCATAATGTTTTTTTATACAAATTTTCGTGTCTACTAAAATAAAAGTTAATATTTTATTTATTCAATATTTTGTTAAATATTTTTTCTTGTAAATTTAATTTGAATTAGAAAATGTTTATTTGTTTTTTCCACTTTTGTAAATATTTTTATAAATTTTAGGAAATATTCATTTTTATATGTATATATACTTCTTTATTAGTAATAGTAATATTTATAACTAAATTAAATCTCAATAAAAAAAATTCAATGTCGGTATTATTTCCTGACTTTAAAAGCTTTAATTAAGTTTACAAGAGTTTAACAAATATTTTTTTTAACACAAAATTTAAAAGATTTTATTAACTAATGAATAAAAATTTATCATTGGAAACTATTTTTTGTTGGTTCTAATACGACAATTTTTAACTTTTAAAATTATTTCCATTTTATTATCAGTCCAAATTTTTTAATTTTGTTACCTGAAATTTAGATTTGAGCACTTATAATATATAACAATATTGTAGATAGATGTTTTTATCACCATTAATTTTGTTCTTAAATAGTACTATGGATTGAATCATCAAAAATTTAAAATAGAAGGGCTGTAATTAAAAAAATATCATAATAAACTTTATATCAAATAATTATTTAAATATTAGTATGATTATACACTATTTAACAAAATTCATTTTTATTTTTTTTTGAATTATTCGGATAATGTTATGTAATTTCTATTAATAGTTAAAATTTAATTAAGTTTATTTGTAAATTTCAAGTATATAATTTTTTATTAAAAATAATTTTGAACAAGTTAAATTAAAATAAATATTTAATATTTTTTAAACCAGAAAAGTTTAAAAGAAAAATATTTAATAAAACTTAAATAGTTAATTTATTTTAAATTTTTTTGTTTAGATAGATGATAAATCCATAGGGTATTATGTAATTTTATATTTACAGATAATATTTCAAAATTTTAAATAGCGATACCTTACATCAACGTTTTAGCAGAAATTTGAAAAATAATTATACACAAATTAATAAAATAAAAAGCACCTTTCTGATGATTAGTACTAAAAAGAGAGCAATTATTATTATTAATAATCTTTGTTTATATATAATAAACAAAGATGTATAATAGAAAAAAAATTTTGTCAAGAGAATGTAAAATTTACAATATAATTGTTCAAACCTAAATTAAAAATAAAAAAATAGATTCAAAAAAACAATTTAGTATTTAATTTTAGAAATATTTTTGTTTAAATGTTTTGATTAAAATTTATTTAAGACCTTAAATATTTCCCATCAGGCGTGATTTCTCCACTCATAGGTTAGAAATTGCGCCTATTAAATAACTAATTAATTTAAGTTAATTAAAGCAATAGAATTAGAAACAAAATTAATAAAATTGAATACTATGGAACTCATTAAGTTTTTATAGGAATCAAGATTTTTTGATTAGAGAAATGAGATGTGAATCATGTAATCAATTTATGATTTTATCAAACTAAAAACAGATAAAAGATGGATTTGTTTGGGAAAGTAATATTAATTTTGGATTTAAATACAATAACGACAAAACATAAGAAAATTTTTTTTTTTGGTTTTAATTTAGAATGAATACAATTTTGTTGATTCTAAATAATAGTGTTGTAAACAACCAATATATCCATTTCCAAAAAAACATACTAATAAGAAAAGAAATTATATCGAAAATAATTAAAAAAATGGTTTTAAAAATAAGGAGGGTTGATTTTAGGGCAATAAACTAGGTTGAATAAATTAAATAGATTAGGTCGATGGACCGTATTAAACTATGAGTTTAAAAGCAACCAAGGACGCTATTCAAAAAACAAGAAGGATGCTTTATGTCTTGTAGAATTACAAGATGGAATAACAAGAGCAATGGCTCAAGTAATACTAATTAAAAGGCGAACAACTATTGTTCCAATAATATGTAATAAGTGGAACAAAAATATGGACAGATTTACACAAAACTTATTTCAAATTAGGGAAAGTTCGATATTTTCATGATTCAGTTTGCCATAAATACAAATTTATAAATAAAATTACTAGATCAAAAACTCTACCAGTCGAGTCATTCAATAATGACCTCAAATTGGAAATAAAAAGAAGAAAGCTAATCAAGATCGAATTAAGACTACTATTTTGAATGAATTTTGTTGGAAATATAACAAAAAATATTAAAGAATGATTAAAATGTTGATATTAGTTAAATTAAATTATTCATTTTTCATTTTTTAGGCCCGAAAACTCGCCTGATGTATAATTCAAATCTTACTTTAAAGTAATATAGAATCCTTAAAGATTTTTTATTGAAAATAAATATATTAATGATTTAAAATTCATCCAGTAATTCTTTTAATTTATTCAGATTACAAATTTTATCTTTTCCTTAGAGGGTTAATTGGAAATACATTTAAAAAACAGTTAGTTAGAGATCACTATAACATTCTTTGTATGTTTTTATATTGTTAAACACTTGAAAAACCTTTTTAGTTTTTCCTCAGGAATTTATCACCTTCTAAAAAATTATTTAGTAAAAGTAATGCAATTTTAATATTTTGAATTTATAATGAGAAAAATATTAAAAATGAGAGGTTAAATACGAAAACATGATAACCTATCGCATTACAGCCCAAATAAATTAATTTTGAAAAAACAAAAGAAAATATATATATATATATATATATATAATATATCATAATTTACTAATTATGTTAGATTTCGAAATATTATTAATTAAATTACTTGTTAAATATTTTTTCTTTCAAAAAAAAGAAAAGAAAAATCTTACTTATAAACTTTATTATCTTTATTTTATTGAATAAAATGTGTATATTAAACATAATGTTAAATATGATAGTACATAATTTATTATAATTTAATCATAAGTGTTGTAAATAGTGAATTTAATTTACAATTAAATTTCAGTTCGGAATCATATTACTGTATCAACAACGCAAAAATCATTTTATTAGAAAATTTTTTCAAAGCTCTTATGTAGTTTACAATGTTAAAATAACGATAATTTTTCTTATATTACAGTTAAAAAATATAATTATAATATAAAAACAGATGAATATTAATAAGATGTCATTTACTTGCTTTATATTCTGTTCAAGATACTCATACGTCTTCATATAAGATATTTTATTCAGCAATATTAAATAATATGATTTTTCAATAGATAAAACTATAGCAAAAGGTTAAAATAGTTTAAGATAAAAATTCAAGAAAAAGATGCTCAAATACAAAAATTTAATTATTTATTACAATACTAAAATAGTAAATAATGTTCCTTATCATCAATATATTCATACAAGAAGATCGGATTGAATAGATTCTAACATTCAATGTTACAAAATATATAAAATTAATTATTTTTCTAACAAAGCGCAAAAATGAAGTACTCTTTAAAGTCAGAAAATAATATTGAAAGCATTGCATCATTAATGATATCAAATATATATCAGCATAAATAAAATTAAATTAGGTAAAAATGTAAAATTATTTTTCTATAAAGATTAATCGATTATAAGGATCATTTAAATCTTAAATTTGTAATTTTATTATTTACATAATATATTATACCTTTCTAAATAAATATTTTAAAAATATTGTTTAGAGTACACAATCTTATATTAAAATTTTAACAAACTACAAAGGATAAAATCTAATCACATCTTAAAAAATTTCAAATTATAAAAGAATATTAGATGATTCAAATTAATTGTTATTAATTTTAGATTTTATCAATTGAGAACTTATCAATACTAAGAAACAAGAAATTATGTTAAGATGTTAAGATACATTAAAATTAGGTAATAATCATATTTATTAAATAAATTTTGATCTTAAAGATTTCTTCACGTAAGCTAATTTTTAAATAAAAGGTACAAAAATCACAATGTATTTTTGCAGTTTCTATGAGATATTTATTCAAAAATAATATGAGGTCTTAAATTAATTTTCTTAATTAGGATGAAAATGCTAATTTAATAATAAAATAAAATATACATATATATATATTTACAAGCTTGATAAATGAATTAATAAGTTTACATAATATAATTACATTATTATGTTGTAAAAAAATCTAATAATCATAAAATTAAATATTCTATTTTATAATTGTCTGAAAGTTTCATAGAATTTATCATCATTTATTTTAGTTTTTCTTGACTTGGATAAATTTTGAAATCATAAATATTGAGGATTAATGTATTTATTTTTGCCTTTGTTAAAATGTATTTAATAATATAATGAATTTTGTTGACATTGTAATTTTAAAATATAGATTTCTTAATTCTTAAGCAAAAATCTGGGTTATACGTCTTTTTTACCCGATAAAAATTCATGTCTTTTTTCCGCCTTCAAAATAATAATTAAAAAAAATATTTAGAAATGTTAAACTTATTATCAAAGTAAAAAATAATATTTTAATTAATTAAATAAGATTTTACAATCATTGTTAAAAAAATTTTTCTCTTCACATGCATTCGGTAAAATATAAATGCACTTTTTCGTGAATATATACAATGTTTGATTTTAATACGAGTTTTTACTTTATTCCCATAACTTCCAATATTTTAAGTAATCATTGGTTAAAGGGTCAATAAAATGTAAGCTGTATTTGACAGTATGATGTTAAAAACTATGGGAAACGCAACGATACACAGCCCACATAACAGAAGATATAATGCTACTAAGCCTCACAAAAGTATTTATAATAGGAAAAAAGTAGGAAAATTATTGTTTTCAACTTGTTTTAAATAAAGTTTCAACGGGTTCATACATAAAACGTAACAAAATCTCGATTAGTTATATGCCTAAATATTAAAGAGGACGAGCAACACTGAATGAAATATGGATTTTTTGAATTTGTATCAATCTGAACTATTTCACTATCACCACCAAGTTGAATGGATTTAAAACATAATAACATTCACAAAGTAAAAGTAAATCATCAGAAAAAAAATCAATTAGCAATTTATCATAAATATCGATTTCAGCAATAATATCACAATTTTTAATATCCAAAGCTCATTTATCTAGTAACTTCAGCTCAAATTTGAAATAAAATTAAAAGTTTTCAAAAAAAAAAGCATTTCTTATACTATGGTATTTTTTATAACCTCGACAATTTTTATTCATACAGTGGAAAGCGCACAAACCTTTATTCCTTTTTCAAGTCTTTTTATCCATTAAAATATTACATGAAGAACACGAAATTGTGTTCTTAATATTCTCATTCTTTTAAAATAGATTATCAAATTTTGCAAATCACCTTTCAATAAAAATTCAATATTCGTCTCATAAAAATGTGTCCTCATAATTGGATTCAAAAATTTTTATAAAAAAAATTAATAAAAAAAGACGTGAAATCCAAAAAGCTTAGTAAAAAGAAATTTTAAACATTTCAATTTTTTTATTCTTACTAGAAATGCTTATTACGAGATTTGATGTTTCATGAAATTATATAAAATATACTGAAAAAATAATTTTTTACATGTTTTTAATTAAATACATATTGCATAAATTTGAAATAATTATAAGATTATTTTAAATGCTGTTTAAAAAATTTTACTATGCTTAGGTCTACATGACTATTGTTTCCACTGCATATAATTTAAAATAAATATAATTTACTACATCAAAATCAATTAGAAAATCTTAATTTCAAATTATAGGATAAAAAATAATAAAAATTTTCAAAACTATTTAGATTTGAAATAACAGTTCATATAATCAGATATAAAAAAATTAAATTCCTAATCCATTTTTAATTTTTAAAAATAAAGTATATTGTTGAAAAAAGTTTTTAATTTGCACTATATTTTTATTTTGAGTTGGAAAAAAATTATCATTACTATATAAATTGACTTTAAAATCATTTAATTATTCTTATTCTGATTAAATTTATGCTTTAAAACTGATATTATTTACAACTTAACAAACTATTAACGATATTTATTTTCTTAAACAAAATAATAGCTTGTGAAAATATAATAAATATTTATTTGTAATTACATATACATATATATATAAACTTCTAATTCAAACCTTATTAAAAATATCAGTAATTAATTATTGATAATATTTAATTTAATAAATACTTAAATTTCGTTTTAAAATCATTAAAAATTATAATTTAATATTATGTAAATTCAAATATAATAGTTACTAAAATCTATAAGGATATATTGAAATATTTGAAAAATTTATTTAGAGCTTGCTTACAAAAAAGAATGTGATTTATTTTAATTAGAATATCAATCTATGATATTATAGTTTAAAACGATTTATAATATTTTTTAACATTTTTATTTTGTAAAGAAGAATGTTTATGGTTATATTATTGATTTACATAATTCAATAGTTATATTTTTATAAGTTATTTCATATCTTTGAATAGATCACTTTTTATTACTATAATTAAACGCTCTATTTAATTTTTATTTTTTATAATTAAATTTTTTAAGCGAAATCATGATTAAATAAATGAACATAAATTTTTAAGTAGAAAAATATACCAGTTTTTGTGTTAAATAAATATAAAAATTGACTGTTTTCAATAATTGGTTTTCTATTTCAAATTTGATGTAATTATTTATATAATATGTAATTTTCAATACATTAATAGATAATAATTCAATTATATTAAGCGGTTAATGATTTTTGAATTTTAAATAAGACTATTCAGTTTAAAAAAGTTTGATTTAAATAATTCCATAAAATATATTCTATATAAAAATTTAAATAATTTTGGACATATTAACTTAATTAGTAAAATATTAAATCTTTGTCAAAACTTAAAAATAATTCTACTTTTTTTATCTGTAAGATATATATATATATTCTATAATGAAATCTTTAAAACTCCTTATTTCTATTTATTACATAAATTATCTAGACTACAATTATGTGTAGTATAGTTTCATGATTATTTTGGATAGTTTTTAACAAATCTTTTTCAACAAAAATTTTATTTTAAAATAATTTAGCTTCAGTTATAAATTAGAAATTTACTAAAATATAAAATTAATTATGTAAACATCACATAATTATTTCTAAATTTAATGAAAATTCGGTTATATATTAAATAATATTCAAATCCATTTTATATTATAATTAAGTAAACCTTTAAATCTCTTAAAATTTTTAAAATAATAAAAATAATAATACATTAAAAACATTCTCTGAGGTTTTTCATATTTATAAAAATTAATGTCTGATGCTTTTTTCAAGTGAATTTATACAAAACTGAATATTTTTAGTAAAAATTTATTAATTAAATGAATCTGAAGATTTTCCTTATTTTATGACAGATTGTACTTTTTATATGACAATACATTCTTAACTGCCTTATTTTAAACATTAAGAATTATTTAAATATCCAATTTTTTGTATCATATTCTTATTAGCTTTGTTTCTAGTATTTTTTAATCATAAATAGTTTTTATTTTTTTAACTTTTCATTATAACTAATATTTTTCTATATATATGAAAATTATTGAAATATTACTTTAACGAAAATTTTTTTTTAATATTTCATTTTAGAAATACTATCTTATTTAGCAGCAAATTCTAAAATAAATATAAATTATTTAGAATAAACAAAATTTCAAAGAAAAAATAAATATTTTTAATAAATAGTAGTAATTTGTACATTTTTTAATGATTATATTTCAAAAAATTATGAAAAGTTAATTTATGAGTTATTTTATTTAAATATATTAAGTGTATAACAAGTTTATTTAAAAATTATTCCTGATTTAGTTTCATAGATACTTAATAATGATATTACGTTTTTATTAGATTAGTAATTTATTTATACTTCAGCTAAAATTTATTATTGAAACTATTTTTTTATAACAGTATTTAAACTACAGTAAGACCTGGTTTTTTGCATATTTTGGTTTTCTAAGATAGCAATGCAAAAAACAAAAAATTAAAAATAATTAATTTTTTATTGTAAAATTGAAGTCGAAGAGTATTTTCTGTTTACTCTTTTTTTTCCTAATCTGAAAAATCGATTTTTCTAGTTCTCTTATATTTTTTGAATCATTTCCATCAGTCTTTTCGTTTTGAGAGAAGAAGTTTCATAATAATCTAAATGCTTTGACCTGTTCTTCTATTTTTATATGATTAATTTTTCCTCACTTTTTTCATCCTGATGTATTTCCTGATCAAAATGCTCTTTATATGAATATATAAGTGTTTCAATTTTTAGTGCTTTCAATAAATCTTCGTTTTTCATTGACTTATCTATTTCATATAAAAGTATAGGATCATTAATTATTTCTATATATATGTTTTCTTCTTCTTTTACTTAATAATCGTTTTCCAGGATAATTTCTTCCTCTTTACCATTCTTAAATGCATTATTAAAGCAATTTCGAATTGTTTTTGGCTGCAAAGAATCCCATTATTTCCTATTAAAATAATGGATTCTTTAATATCAGTTTTAACTTTTTCTTTCATTTTAAATTTCTGGATTAATGATCGAAGTATATATTTTTTATAAAGACATTTAAAATTGCGAGTTATTCCATTATCTAATGGTTGTAAAACGCTTGTTGTATTTGGCAGAAGGAAAATAATTTCTAACATATCGAATTTTTCCGCCTACAATATTTTATGAACTGGAGCGTTTTCGATAAATTAGCACCCTTTCTTCAATTTTTTCAATTGATGTAGATCAGGATATTTTAGAAATTCATCAAAAATATAGGATATCATCCAGGCGGACTTGTTTCCAAAATATTTTACTGGCAAATTCTTGATATCTATCAAACATCTCATTTTTGAGTTTTTGATTAAATATGGCTTCATTTTACAGTCTCCCGTCATATTTGTACACAACCAGAGAGTAATTCTTTTTTTTGCTGTTTCTTTTTGTTTTATTTGATGCACCCTTCTCATTGTATGTGTTTGATGGTAAAATTTCAAAAATAACCCTGTCTTATCAGCATTGTAAATGTTAGATGGGTCAAATCGAGAAAGAAGACTAGAAAGAGCAATCTGTTCTCACATTTGAACTACTTTCTTGTCGACTTTCTCTAATTCACCGGACTCTTTATAGCTACCAATATTTTTCCTATATTAAAAAAGCTCGAACCATCTTTAAGAAGCCTTTAAATTCTTATTATATTAATTATTTGGCTATTTTAAATGCCGATTGTATAATAATATCCAAAGATATTGGAATATTTTCGGCTCTTAGATGTTTAATATGTGTTACAAGAAAAATTTCCATATTATCGTGTTTTCGAGCCCTGAAATTATGATTATCTTCTATAAAATTATCAAGATTAATGTATTTGGATTTATTTTTAAATATTCTGGGTATTGTTGATTGATCAACTTCATAGAAAATTGAAAGTTTTACTTGATTATTTGTTTATTTTCATATTTTTCTAGATTTTTGCGTTTTTATTTTAGAGTGAGTGTTTTGTATACTTTTTTAGGTTTGGCCATTTTTTATGTTTTATTGATAATTTTTTGCTTAAAAATTGTAATTTGCAAAAACGGGATTTATGATTAGAATTTCGGAAATTTCCAGGTAAGATTATGCAAAAAAAAAGGTTTTATGCAGAAAAAGGCGCTTCTTTTAACAAAAAATAGTCTTTAGACAAAAAATTTAATTAAATATGCAATTAACGAGTAAATATGCAAAAACCGAGGTCTGACTGTATTCATAAATTCTGATTTTATTAAATAGAATCAACTTTTCATGACTATTTTAAGAATCATCAATATTTATTAAATTAAATAGTAAAGAATTTATGTAAATGTTTTAAAATAAATTAATAACCTGTTTTTGACTTTTTTTAACTATGTATGTTTTAATTTCATTTTTTTATTAATTTTTAGAAAGTTTTCTTTCTATAACATTAATAAAATCTGAATTTTTATAAATTTATTTATTTAAAAATCAATTATTTTAACAATAGAAACTAAAAAAAGACTTTTTTAGAAAATATTTTTTTTTAATTTGAAAATATTGATATTTATTTCATCATGGTAGAACGTGCAAATTTGGTAATTTGACTTATCTTAAGAAAAATCTTTATTGTAGTAAGTGATTTCTATATTTTATAAAATTATAAAATTTATTTCATATAATGTAAATTCAAATAAAAAAATTTTTAACAAAATATTCTAAATATTGTTAAACTTTAGTTATAATTAGAGATCACAGGATTCCGAGGACCACGGATTACCCCGGAATTTTTCATAATTAAATTTATTATTTCAATAAAATTTTGTTACGGTTTAATTTTTATTAAAAAGAGCAATAAGTTGTCACCAAAATCAGCAAGAATCTGAGTTTTGGAATTTATAGATGATTAATTTTATGAAGATACCGGCATTATGTTTTATTAACCATGTAATAGATCAGTTTGACATTTACCAAAACAAACAATCAAATACACGCAATAAATTTACTAAAATTTTTTGAATTAAAGCAAAATGACATTACTAATAGACAAAGATCTATTTAAGGAACCATTCAAGAAAATTATAAATCACAAGAATATAGCAAAAATCTGCAATTTTATCTTGTAAAAATGCTGGTAAATTGCAATATTCCAATATACAAAACACAAAATTCTGCCATAAGGAGACTTTTAGCAAAATACATACAAGGTTGGATGTATTACAGGTTTAACTGGCTTAGAGAAAAATACTTACCAGAAGTAATTTTTTCTTTGCAACGAAAACTAAATAATATTTTAAATAAGCTTTCCTTTATAGCAATTATAGCAGATGAATTTATAGATATTATTAACAGGCCTATACTAAATATTTTACTCAAAAATTAGGCAGCTATGAATCATCGGACAAAGTTGAACAAAAAGCTTATATAGTGCAAACCTTTATCATAGAAAACTGCGACTGAGCTATAGTTTTACAAGCTTCAAACAAATACTAATCCAATTACAATATTCACTTTACAAAAGTTTTTCACTTTAGAATTATTGGAGCTAGTTATTTTTTTAAAGCTTGCAATGAAATTTTATTTAAATTATCGACAAAATGCTGTCATTTAAATTGTTAGATTCATGTATTGACATTAACAGAAACCGCAATCGGACTGATAGTTTCCAATTACTTGATAGATTTGTTTATTTGATGAAATCAATATTGGTAAAAGCTATAGGAAGGAAAAATAGATATATATATAAGATTTTTAAGTTATCTTGGTATTTTAAATCCATCTGGTACACCAGAACCAGTTATAATAAGATGTAATTCTTAGTTTCATGCGATAAAATAACATAATTTTTATTTTAAGTTTTTTACAAAGGTTATCAAAAAGGATTTTGATCAAAAAATTGTAACCAAAGTAGTAGCATGTGTAAATATTTTATTATAGGATAAAAATTTAGAAAAAAAATCAATCTGCAGGCAAAAAATTGCACTGATTTATTTAATTTAATTAAAAATGCCAAAGAAGGACTATTTGCATTACATCAATCTATAGTAAACTGTATGATTTAAGTAAAAAATGTTATTTTGATTCTGTGAAAATTCAACACAACGTTGTATCGAAGGCCTTTACAAACGCATATACTAAGCTAAATTCTTATTTAAGTACAAACAAACAGCCAGCAGTTAATTTACTTTAAAATTATAAGAGAATTAGATCGGTGCCAACAAATTGCTAAAACCACAAATTTTTTAAAAATTAAAAACTTGTTTAAATTATCTTAATACTATTGAAGAAAAGCAATCAAAATATTATATTTTTTAAATTGAAAAAAATTTTGTAATGCTTATGACTTTTGCAGTTATATGGAATGAAAGCTTCCACAGCTCTCACATCACAAAATAAAGCTCTTATTTTTGGGCAATAAGTAGCGCATATGTTAAACGATCTTTTAGTAATTAAAAGAATCTATTAAGGCCGTCCAGAAACATCTTACTTACACAAAATATTTATGGCCTTATGAAGTTATAATCCAATCAATAAAACTTTTTTATCTATCTAATATATCTTTCTGATTTTACTAAAACATTACAAAGACTTATTTTCGGGATATTTAAATTTTACCGCCGAATGCTGTAGGCCTAGGTTATAATATATTTATTATTACTAAAATTTATTGCATACATATTTAAATGAATAAAAATAGCAAATAAAAAATTTTAAATTAAATTATTTTTTCAAAATTTACCAAGATATTTTTAATTCAAAAACTATGATGAGAAAAATTAAAATGAATTTTCTTTTGTATTATTTTTAAAAATATTTAAATATCTATTTTAGTATTATATAATTATTATATACTGTGTAAGTGAATTCGTTCAATATTTTCACTTATATTTAACTTTTATAGAATTAGAAAAAATTATTTAGTAGGTTTATCAGTTTTTTTATTCTTTTTACATGGTTTTTAATTGCATTTAATTAATTTATCAAATAATTTAATCAATTTTTAAAAAGGTGTAACCCATGTTTTAAAATGTTTTAATCAATTCGTTAAAATGATTTAAGATAACATTTTTGCAATAAAAAATAACACAAATAAAAAGATTAAATAAGACAGAAAATAATTTTCATTTAGAATTCTTCGTTGTTAAGCGCTTTCATAACAAATTGCCTCATATGATTAATATAAGGGATTCAAATGTTTGGTGAAATTCTGTAGGTTGTATTAAAAATATCAGAATTAAGCTCAGTATAATTTTTTGAGTTCAAAGATTCTATATAGCTCTTCTATTGAGCAAATAACCCTTCTAATTGATTATTTTGACGCAATTAAGGATGCAAAAATCCTAGCACATAACCTTTAGATTCTATAAGCTCAGTTATACTAAAAGACTTGAGAATAGAAATATTCTCCATCGCAATGATTATAATAGAGAAGTTTTGCTTGTCAAAAATCCTTAAAAAACTACTTATAAAACCAGTATAGCTTTTGTTATTATTAGTTTAATCTTTAACTTTCAAATTGAATGATTCTCTTTTTCTCATAGCGTTACAAATGCAAAATTTTTTAGATCTCACAAACTGAACCAGCTTTATTGGAGTTGTTCCTCTTAAAATCCCTCCGCTAAAATGTCTCGAAGAGCAGCGTATTCCATTTTTATCAACAATTAGAAGCTTATCTTCATCCTGAAAAAAAAGAGAAGAAACATTGTAATATCTTTTAACTATATTTTTGGCGTATTTCTTGCTGCTGCAACCACTTGAATTCGTTTGAAGCTATATTTAAAATTGCCTATGCTTCTTTAAATTGTTGATACATAAGCTATTTTATCTTTTTTTGTCTTCAGATTTTATCTTTAATGAATTTAGAGGAATAGAAACATTCTCTTTTGTTGATCCTTTTATAAATTAATTTTCAGTTTTTCCGTGCTTTTCGGGTCTACCTTTAGATTTTTTATTTTTTTAATAGCATTTTGAGTAATTTTGTATTTTCTAATGATGAAAGTTATATTTTTTTAATTTTTATTATTAAATTAAGAACTTATATTAGTATTTATTTGCGCTCATGAAATCTTCTGCTTAGCTCTTCTTATTTCATCAGTTAATTTATGATAAATCTGACCCATTAAGGATAAAATTTTATTAATTAATTATTTTAAAGTGAATTGTCTATAGAATAAATTGATTTCATATTGATTTAATATAACTTTTTTGGTTAAACTATTTGAAAAATTGATTAAACCAAGTGAAAAAACCTGTATTAAAAATAAAATAAAAAATAAATATTTTTCTATTGATAAAAATTATCAAATAATATTTTTTATATTTATTAACTATGATTGATTAGTATATTTGATAAAAAACATTTTAATTTATCCAGATACTTATTTTTTGTGATTTGAATTAATTAATTTCAGTTGTATTAAATAATTTTTATTAATCGATCAAAATCAAATAAAAAAATTATCTTGTCTTTTTTAAGTTTGTAGCTTAAGTCTTCACAATAATTTATTATTTATAAAAAAGTTCTTTTAATTTATATGTTAAATAAATTATAATTTAAAATATATTTTAACCTTTCAATAATTAATTTATATAATAGATTTATAAATATTTTATTGATAATTATTATTTTTGCTAAATGACATTAAAAGCCTATGTTATAATAGGTAATCATTTTCGTATAATTAAAGATATTAAATATTATATATAATAATCTGGATTGAAAATAATATTTTATCAAACTTTTATTTTAATTATTTAAACATGCAAAAAGTAGTTTTTCTACAAAATAATTGAAAATGTAAAATATCGGGATTTATTTTAATATTATAATTATAAAAAATATTTTTTATTTTTATTTTAATACTTAACTAACAACAAATAAAAATTATGTTTCTTATTTAGACCTTATATATACAATTTTTATATTTGTATAATAAAAAAAAGTAACTATAAATTTTTATATCATATTGGTATACATTAGATTTAACAAAAATTAATCATGTGTCTAAAAATTTGTAATATTTCGTTTTATTTAACAAATTTTCAATCTAAATAGCAAATTTTATAATTCTATTCATAATAATTATTTATAAAATTCATATAATACTACTTTATACGTTTTAACCTTTTGTCTTATAAATCATCATGATATTTTACAAAAATTCAGTAAAAAATTATGTACCAAGTTTAATATAATAAATAAAAACTACCGAAATATAATTTCATACAAAATTATCACTTTATTCTATTAAAATAAATTAATAATATCTTTAAGTACATTTTATATTTTATAGTATAAACAGTAAAATATGAATCATTTTATATATTTTAAATATTTCTAGCAACTAAACTAATTATCAACGGATTTATAAAAGATTTATTAATAAAAAAAAATTTTTTATTGATTCAATTTTTAATTACAACAACTTCTTACTATAATCCAAAATTTCTAAATTATCAAAATAATTTATTTTAAGTCTAAAAAAATATTGTTCTTTAACTGTAACAAGAATTTTACTCTCCATTTTATTCTTAATTTAAAAACCAGCATAATCAAGATAAAAAATAATAATTTTTGATAAATTTATGATTTAATAATTAATTATATAATGCTTATTTTTAGTTTTTTTATCTTAAAATACATTTTTTTTTATTTTCTTACATAGTTGAATCCTAATGTATATTCTAATTTATAAAAGAAAATTAATGATATTGTAAATTTTATTCTTCGTGACAAAGTAAAAAATTATCCCATTTAAGAAAACAACTAAAAATTAAAAAACAAGTTTTATTTATCATAAAGCTTTTTTTATTGTTATAAGAAATTTAAGATGTTGTAATTTTTTCTGCTATATAAAAATAAAAAAATTTTGAAGATAAATTAAGGTAATTTAATGAAATTTTTTAATAATTAATTAAGTCAATCTAATTTTTTAAATTGTCTCTGCTAACAATTTATTTCCGCATCCATTCAAAAAGATAAGACTTTAACGACTGCAAACATAAAACCATAATTTTTTTTAACCTTCTTTTCAACTTATTCAAAGTGACTTAATTGTTTGATTATTATTCCCATTTTGTGGGTTAACAAAATTAGAACTCTTATTAATCCTTTGATTAAAAAATCCATAACTTTTGATTTACTTATAGGCTCTTCACTCATCAATCCAAATAACTTAACCTGGTCTATATACTTCTACAAGTATTGCGATAAAATTAGCAACACCTCGATCAGCAACCAAGCAAACAAAATATGATTTTGCAATTGTTGAAGTACCAACCATCTCAAAAATCCATCTTTCTCCCTCTGAAATTTTACCAGTGTGATACTTTTATTTGTACCCAACCATTGATTCGTGAATTTGGCAGACCACGTCAGGTCCTCGGAGATGAACTGGGTTTTTGGTAAAATGAATTGCTCTTTTTTCTCTTAACAAGTTATTAATTTTTAGAACTGATTGCTTTGAAACATTTGAGTCTTTAAGTGTATTAATAATACATTTACCAGCAAATCAACGATATGTCACTGTAAAAATGGTTGAAATCCCAAGATTAAAAATTAAAAAATAATGTTTGTACGGATTGAAACGTACTCGTTTTTTTACATATACTCTTATTAAATCGAAATGCAAGTCCATTAACATGAGGCTTATAATTTACTATAAGAAGTGCTTCATAGCAACTCTAAAATTATACTAAACTTGTTAAAAATCCTATTTTTTGCAAGGAAGATATACCAGCAAATCTATTATTTCCAAAAAGGCGTATAATTTCTTTTTATTATACTAAAGAATTTTAAAATATAATTTTTTAACAAGTTTTTAAATATTTTAGACAGAAAATTTTTTTTCCAAATTAGACCAGATCAAAAATTTGGAAACTATAGTGCTATTTTAAATAATTTTAAATGAAAAAAATTAAAAGTAAAAATATTTTATTTAATTCTTTCCAAATTAGTATTAATTCCTTAATTGTAACATTTTTTTTAAACAGATTTTTAATTAAATTATTTTTAAATTAGAATCATGTTACTTTTTATTATAATTTGATAAATATTCTTGATTATATATCAAAATTTAAATAATCTTTTTAAAACTAGTTTGTTAAATTAAAAATACATTATAAATAATTAATTATACTAAAAAAATAAATTCCATTTTTTTATAGAGTATTATCTATTGGGATCTAAAATAGTGAATATAAACAATTTAAATTCTTCTAGTATTCAAATTTGAAAGATTTTTACAAATTAACATAGAATATTGTGTAAAAAAAACTAAGGTGTTTTCATTTTTTTTTAATTTAGGAAAATAACTTCAAAAATTCATTTTCTTTAAATATTTCTAAATTAATTTTGAATGATTAAATATTTCAAACTCCCATGATTAAATTAATTAGAGTGAAAATAAAAAAAATATTGTTCTAACATATAAACTATTCCTTAAAATTTTTGAAAGTTAATAAAATATATTTTTCAATTTTAACATTAAAATTAGAAGCTTTTTTGTTAAAATACTTAATTTTAGTCTCAATAAGGAGGTATAAAAGCGTTTAAATGTTATATTTTTATATTTAAACTGTTTTAATTGAGAAAATGGTTATTTGTATAATTTTTAGTTAATCTTTTTAATATATTTTAGTTCATAAATGTGCTTATGCATATATTTTTCTCAATTAAGATGTTAAATTTATTTATTATTTGGTTGATTTATGAATAGTTGAATATTAATTTAAAAAATTCATATCCTTTTTTAATTTAAATGAATCCTCTTTAAAATTAAATTTAATTTTTAACCTCCACAATAGGGTTCCCATTTTACTCGAATTTTAATTACTCGAGTAGTCAAGTTACTTTTTTCTATTTACTCGGTTACTCGAGTATACTCGAAATTCTTTTTTAGGAAAAATAATTTCTTACCAAAAGCTAAATAGACATTTTAATATTACACAGTATTTATTTAAAACAAAACCAGTTCATGTTGTTTATAATTATAACAAAAACAAAATAAAATGGAAATACTTTATTGCACAATAAAAAAAATCAAAATTAGGTATTTTATTTATGGTTAAAAATACTTAACTAAATATTATTTGTTTTGATTCAAATAATATTTCAAAAATACCTGGTCATTCAATGTATCTATGCCTAATCGACTACGTATTTTTGTCATTTTATTTCCCGACACAGAAAATAGTCTTTCGCAAGAGGTTTAAGGTTAAACTTACACTTAACAATGCATCATACAAACTATCCATATTGTCACTTCTTCCCCACCCCATTTCTTTCAATATTTTATAATTCTTTATCAATATTAAATTCATTGTGTTTAGCTTGTTTAGATTTTGTCAAATATCGTATAGAATTTTGTAAATTTTTGTATTCCTTTAATTTATCTTCTTCTAATTCAATTATTCCAGTTTCTAAATCTTCTGCTACACGCTTTTCAATTTTATTTTTAAGAAACAATTTTAGAAATAATTTTATGGCATACATTTCAAGACTAGCTTTAGACAAATAGTTTAAAAACTTATTTTCATTTGGTTTAACGTAAGTTCCCTAATGTAAAAATATAAATTTTGACACCATATCTCTATTTCTACGTTTCTCAAATTCATTTTTTAATGTTTCTAATAAATTTAGTGATAGTTCAGTATTTATATTCTTAAGTTTCTTCATAACGTATAGAATTGTGCCTTCTGCTGTTATAAAAGTAGCATCTTTTTTGCTAAGTTTTTGAACTGCTAACAATGTAGGTTCAAGCGTAATGGATATGCTTTTTAGAATATGAACATAATTTTCATCAATGTTTTGCAAACCAAGTTCATACAATGCATTATTTACACATTCAATTGGCTTTTAAAATCTATTTATGGCTGATGCCAATGAATTCCAACGAGTTCTTACATCTAATATCAATTTTAAGTTTTTACCTTCTTTTTGTCGTACATACTTAAATAGAATTTCAGTACGAATTGATGAATTTTTAAAAAACTTAGTTAGTTTTTGCATTAAGTATAATGCTAGTTTAATATCAGAAACCAATATGTAACAATCCAAGTTTTGTTCCATTTACATTACTAAATTTCCTTCTTCTTCATCTTGATTATCTTCATCATATAAAAGTTCATCATCATCATATTCAGTATTGTCTTCATCTTCAACATCTAAATTAATCTTTTTATACAAAATTTTAAGAACAGCCAGGTGAATTGCGTGATTGTAACATAATTGTTTTTTTTTACGGCAATAAATAAACAGTGCTTAACCATTAAACTGGCTCCATCATTTGTCGAGGCAACAACATCCGTTTTGAAATTTATATCAAATTCTTTCAAAACGTTCTCCACCAACTATTAGGTTTTTTCAGCAGTACATTTTTCTTTAATTGCAACTAGTCCAAGGACATACTCCTTTGAATTTGATAAAGCACAAAGTCACATTCAAAAATCGCCGCAATAAAATATCTGTCCACTCGTCAACTGCAATGCTATATTTCTTTTTTGAATGTAATAATATTATTAATTCAGTTTTGGTCTCTTGTTTTCTTTTTCAAATAAGTTTTATACATGTTTTTGAATACTATTACAGCTCCTCTGCATACTAAAATTACGGCTAGTAACATAGCCTCTAATAGCTTCAGAATTAACCATAGCATAAAATGTAAACCCATATTTTGCTGCACATTTCGCTAAAATTTCCGATAAACTTATTTGACACTTAAAAAAGCTCTTAATTTGAAAATTAGATGACTTCATTTTTTTTGATGCTGATGGTTTAGGATCAATATCATTGCAACTACTATTTCTTAAAATATTAAAATCATGCAAAAATAAATGGGTAATTAATCCGGTAGTGCAACTTCCCTTACGACTTATAATTCTTCCGCGCTGATGCATTTAGCTTCATTTTAGTTTATTTTTTTAAGATAATTCCCAACTTCTGATTTTCTTTTACTCATTTTGCCCATCGGTAATAAATTGGTTAAAAAACGATTAAATAAAAGTAGTAGACCTTAAAAATATAAAAAAAAACTATTAAAATATTATAATAATAAAAATATTCATTACTTATTTAAGACAATATAACAATGAGCCACATAAGAAGTAGTCAAATAAAATCAGTTTTTCAATAGAAAAAATTAAATTTTTAGTAGTGTTCTCTTGTGTTGTGATTCTCCTCTAATCTAATAAAAAGCTATGAGCAAAATTAATCATCAAATTCAAGTTATATTTTACAGAAAAAAATAGTTTTATTATAACTCGAGTACTCGATTCCATTAATAGGTATTCGAGTACTCAATAAATTGATGAATTTGTCGAGTACTTGAGTATCTGAGTACTTGGGTTGTAAACCCTACTTCACAATAAATAATAGTATGACTATTAATTAATAGATAAATACGTAATTCTATTTTTTTGTTCAATTTCTCTCGTTTTGTAATTTAAACTAATCGAAAAAATCATTTGAAGATTTTCCAGGGCAAAAAAAATAAGGAAATTAAAATAAAATATTTAAAAACTTCATAAATATTATAGATTAAATGAATAAAACTATTTATATAACAAAATAATTCATTTATAAGTAAATGAAACTATTTCAGTTACTTGTTTAATAAAATAAGGATCAAAATGATCTGATTTAATTATAAATGTTCAAAAATGGTAATTTAGAATAAAATAAAACAACATATAAAATTTTATTGATATTACAAGCAGAACAAAACATCTTTAAACTATTAAAATTAATTTGTATTTTATATCAATTGAATTTTCTATCCAAAATAATATTCCATTAGATTAGATTTCAGCTTAATATTATAATTTTATAATATTTTGATTTGTTAAATTAACATTTATATCTTAAAGAAAAATCGTAGGATAAATTTATTTCTTTAATAATTATTTTAAAAATTATCTTATTCAAGTTGTGTCGTTATCTTAATAGATGTTTTTATTGATATACATGTGTTCCAATGAACAAATGTTAGTTCAAAATTACTTTATAGATGTGTTAGTCGAAAAATTAATGGTATTACCAATTACATAATATCTTTCAAATTAATTAAAATTTTTTAATCATGAGTAATGATTACTATCTAAGCTTTATTTTATATATTTTAAAATAATAAGTTATTTAAAGCAAACAACCTTTTAGGATATTATTTATTATGTGTAATATTTCTAAAATAGTTTTATCTATAAATGTTATTCTTATTTAAAAAGAAAATATAATAAAATAATTTTTTTACAGGTTTTTCCTTAATACATTTCCAAAACAATATAAATAGACTTTTTAGCATTGCGAGACTTTAAAATCAAGAAAGTTAATTATTTATATCCAAAAGATAATCTTGCTCAATATCTTTTAGTTCTTAAATTTTAAAGATTACACGTATAAAATTACATTTTTAAAACATTTTTAATCAACAATTTAATTTTTAATACTAATAAATTAATTTTTCTTAAGTATAATATAGAATATTGATTAATTTGCAAATTTTATAATTTAGGTACTATAAAGTCTAAAATAATTTTTAAATTCAAATCTTCAGTAGTATTAAGAATAAGTTATAAATTATGATATGTTAATCTAAACTAATTTGTAGCTTTCAAAAGTTGAAATATTTAGTCTATTAATTATTATAACAATCATCTTTCTTTGTTTGTTAATTTTTATATTTACGACCTACTAATTAAAATTTTTAAAAAAATTAAAATTAATTTAAAGTGTAAAATTTTGTATTCCTGAATTCTATAATTAAAATTTAAATTAATTTCAAGCTTTTTACATATTAAATTAACCCATATTTAGACAAATGTATACAGTAGTACTACCATCTACGACAGCTCAATTAAAACGAGATTTTGGACCTGCAAGATAAAACTCGGAGAAAATTTCTGCTCGAACAACGGCTGAGGTTCAAGCTACGTGATGGGAAAATTTTGAAGAATAAAGATTTTATATTTACCCCCACAGGTGCCTAGTTGGTGCATTGGCTGCTAGTTGGCGCATCACCACTTACTGTTGTTTACAAATAATTAAAAGTAAACTAAAATTACAGTGCAGTATCAAAACTGTGCGATTTAAGTTAAACCCCGTTTCCATGTGTCCTCCCCCTTCTTCTCAGCCTTCACTACAATAGATGATACAGTATTCATACGTTAGTGCCCACACAATTACCTTTTCAATGTCTATTTCCTTCTTTTCTCCATTCTATTTATAATTATTTAAACTGCATTAATAGTTTTGTATGAAAAAAAAACATGCTTTTTTATATAAATTACAGTTTTTATGGGAATTTAAAAGGGTTCGAACGAATTAAATTTTCTTCCTGAATTTCAAATGGGAATAATTGAGTCGATTTACGAGATGATCGACTAACGAGTTCGTTTATGAACATATTAATGTCGTAGGTGGAAATACTACTGTATTATTAATTTTTTCTGCAAAAATAATTAGTTTAGAATTACAACTTCTGATGTTTTTATTCATGCACTTATATCACTATGAATGTTTCACACCTCAGATGTCGTAACTAAATATTAGAATAAGCAAATTTTCAACATGTCTTATATTTTTTCAAGAGTATATCTATGTAGATCTGTTCCTGGCTTAGTTACATAATTTCAGTTTATACATACTCAGTAGATTCTATTTTTAAAGATAATGAAATCATTAATTTATTCATATTTTATGATTCATTGTTTTAAAAAAAATGAAATAATATTTTATAAATAAAATTAATAAAAAATATAAAATTAATTAATTGATGGCAAGATATTTAGTTTTTATTTTTTTAATTTGAAAAGAAGAAAATTTTTTTTATTCTTTAAGAAATTTATTCCTAAAATAAATAATATATCATTATGCATATATATAACATCATACCAGAAATATGATAATCAACAAGGCTTGAAATTTCTTTAAATTTTGTTTGAAAAATAGGGAAAACCGATTATTACAAATGTTAAAAGTTTTAATAAATGCAATAAGCATCTAAAACAATTTATGAAATGATTTTTATTATAGAATATCTTCAACTACCTGTAACATATTTTTTTCTAATACAATCTTATTTAAATTTACTTTTTCAAACTAAATTTTTGATTAAGTCATGTGATTTTATTCTTAAATATTACCACTTGAATTTGTACTTTTTAAATGAATTGATGATTTTTATACTGTTTTCTAGAAAGTTTATTTTTGGCATGTATAAAAAAATTAACGCCTATCTAAAGTTATAAAATTTATTAGACATGATAGAAATAGCAAATATTATTATTACTCTTGTATTGGATTGGTAACCTTTATAAAAAGAAGAATATTTTAATTTAAAGCAATATGTAATACAACAAATTAAAGCCCTAAAAAAGCAAATGAATTTTATTATTAATTTTATTCATTTTTTTATTTGAAAATTGAAAATGCTACCTAAGCATTTATTTGTAAATTAATCTTAGATTCTTAAAGAGAATTTATGTGCTAATAATTTATTCAACTGATTTTTACAGTAAAATAATATTAAATTTATTATTTATGATTTATGATTTAACAAATATTAATTTAAAAGTATTCCTTGAAATATAGAAGTAAATATTTCTCTGAAACATTTTATTTAAGTAGTATCAGATTAATGAAATTTTTTAATATCTTGCCATTAAAGAAATTCTTTATATAATTATGCATAATTTACAGTTGTTTTTATATTTTTGGACATTTTAAATGGCAATTCTAAACAAGATTATTTGCCATTAATAAATATACCACATGAATTTGATGAAAGTATACTATCAATAATAATTTTTTTTTGCGACTATGAAATCATTTAATGAATAACAACCTTCGTAGAAAATTCAGCTAGGAAATAATAATCTATCGACAGGTCAATTAATTATGATAAAAAAAGCACTGGTATAATATAAAAATCTTGGAGAAAAACTTTTTGATTTGATCATTAAAAAAAAATAACATTTTAAAAATGTATATTTCAATTTTCTAAAAAAAAAATGATAAGTAAAGAAGTTATAACTGATATGTCATATCTGCAAATCTTTTTGATTGGTTCAAGGAAATTTTTGTAATAGAATTTATTACAAAATATATTTTTCGACAAAATTATATATTCTTGAAATATTGGTTTTGCTTAATCCTTAAATTATTAATTAGTTTTACTTACAGAATATATTTTATTAATAAAAGACATAAATTCTAAATAAAAAAATATTTTGATGATTGAGCTTCTAAAGAATTCATTTATATTAGTAAAAAAAGTCTGCTTAAATATTAATCTAATTTTTATTAAACATAATGGTTAGATATGACTTTAGGATTTATTTTTTTGTATACATTTTATATATCAATAGTTGTCAGGTAATTTTTTAATGTTATTTTTAGATATAAGAGTTTTAAATTTTTTTATTTATTTTATAAATTTTCACTACAAATTTTTGATCGTGTTTTTTTTACTGCTACAAATATAAGAGAAATAATAAAAAAACAAAAGATATTTGAAATACAAATATAATATAATTTACTACAATAATCAAAATAAAAACCTTTTGGATCATTTTTTTGACAAATTATAAACTTTTAGTAAAAATTTTAACATATATCACTAATATAACAATTATTTTTTATTGTTAAGGTCGAATATCGTCTAAATTTAAGTCTTTGGAAAATAAAATTATTAGAAACAAGTTCAACTGAGGGATTTAATAATTTTTGTGGTTAATGGATTGAAATGAATCATTAAAATATGATGTTTTCCTACTATTATGATCACTATTTTTATAATAGAAAGATAAAATAAGGTAGCTTTGCTATTAGATACTTAAGATATCATAAAATAAACAAAAACTGACCTAGTTGAAAGTTTTTTAGGATATGTATTAGATTATTTAATTTATAAATATGTTAAAAAGCTATTATTTCATATAATAAATATATTTATATTTAAGCGGAAAAATTATTTTCTTATCAAATTTTTCAAACTATCTATTATTTTTGATTTAATACGATTCAATTATCTAGATTCATTTATAAATTTTTTTTAAAAGCAACTTTTGATATTATATTTTTTTTTATTTAAAGAATCACATTTTATCTTTTATCTTTAATCATTAAGAGTTTATTTTTATTTCATTTAAAATTCACTTAAAGCCAAGATTTAAGTTTAATGACAAATAATTTTATAAAAATAATTTTTTTATAAAACTATAATCAAACTAACATGAAATCATAAACTACCTGGTGCAAAATTCAATAAGAAAAATTATAGAATTATATTATTTACAATATCCTGAAATAGTAAATAATATCAAAATAATATGAACGATATCTTTTTACAAAAATGAGTCATCTTATTAATTAATATTGTAAAGACAAAAATTAAATTTTTTAGAAGGATGTAGCTGAAAACAAATATATATATATATATATACATATATACATATATATTAATAATTTATTATATCTGAAACTAAATTAATAATTAAATATCTTTTTAAATCTTGAATTCTAACCGTATAATACAAAATTATTTTTTTTTGGTTGATTAACTTTTTTATAAATAAATTATAATTTTAAACGTATTATAAAAATTTTCCTATTTAAGAATTTACATAATATATTAAATCTTTAACTAATTAGATTTAACACTACTATTTTATTATGTATCATTCTCATATTTTAAAATAACAAAATTTGAAAAATCTACAAAATATTTAATATTTATATATTTATGTTGACATTTTAGAGATAATCATTATTTTTTAATCATTAAACTCATGTAATTTAAAAATTGCGTATTTTCTTATATTTCTTTGGGTTTTTGCAATAATTATCTCATAATAGATTTTGTTAACAAAAATTATTTTAATAAAATAAAATCTAATATATCATTTTAAATGTCTAAATACCTATTAAACATATTTTTACTTTATAATTCTTAATTTGATCTAGCTATAATTTATTTGAAATTATTTTCACTCCAGATGCCTTAATATTTTATTCGTTTACATTTTCATAAATTTTATCTAACAATACTGATCAAAAATATAATATTAAATTAAATGGATTTTATTCTTTATAAATTTAGTCATTTTACATTAATTGAGGATAACTTTCAATTATTATAAAGAATGAAAAAATTTGAATCTTTAAACACTAAATAATATAATGGCTCTGAAAAAAAATTAAATGTTTTTATGGAACAAATATCTTATAAATAATAAAAAAAATACAATAAGCTAGTATTTTTTTACTTTTTAATATCTATAAAATTCCATATAATATCCATAATATTTTATATAGTCAAAAAATAAAAGTAAGCATCTTATATAATATGATATATATAAATATACAGTCAAATTCTTTTTTAACGAATTCTTAATCATATGTAAATATAATTTTATATCGACAAAATTTTGATTTGTGTAGTATTACTATTAGCAAAAATAAAAAAACAACCAATTTTTATTTAACCAACAAACAAAGCTCATGTTGGGCAAGAAAAATAACAAAAAAAAAACTAGAAAAAGATATACAATATTTCAAAAAAACTGAAACCGTTAACTTTAAACTACAAAACAAAGGTGTAACGCAAAAAGAATTGAGAAAAAAGTTTAATTATCCTATTGGGACTAATAATTTAATTTAAAAAGATAGAGAAAAAATAAAAGCTGCTGCCACTACAAGTGATGTTAAATGCGAAATTGTGCAGCCAAATGAGTCTAACAATAAAATATATCCTCCACTTTATGAATTGTTTAATACCAAGAGGCAGCAAAATCAATTTATTTCTGATGAAATATTAAAGGAAAAAGCATTGTTAATTGCTCATCACTAAAAATTTAACGAGCTAAAAGGAAACAACTTTTTGGACCTTATCGGTTTTTTCCCCCAGCAAAAGCTTTAGGGTTTTTTCCCCCTAATCCAAAAATAATATATTAAAAAAACCAAAAAACCCAACTTTTTTATTAACAATTTTAAATAAATTTTACAAAATTGTTTACAGAAGTGTAGAAAGACAATAAGGAATTACGAATAAGGAGGATTTTGTTTATTCATGGCTGATTTTTGAACAAACTTTTAACAAATATGCAATAAAAGATGTATACAATTGCGATGAATCATCTTTATTTTTCAAGTGGCGGCAAAGATTAATTTGATTATTATTTTGAAGGACATTTTTGCATCTGAAAAAGTTTTCAAAAGAAATAATCTCCTCACTGTTTTGTGTTAGCTGTGCGGGCAAAAAATTATGTCCACTTATTATCAGAAAAGCCAAAAATGCGCGTGGCATAAAAAATATTGACACAAAAGCACTTTATATAGCATTTAAAAATATTTCTAAAGCTTGTATGACACGCTCCATTTTTCACGGTGGTTGGAAGAGGTAAATGAAAGAATAATAAACGAAAAATACTTTCAATCATAGACAATGCACCTCTTAAAATAGAAGACTTGCAACTTTCCAATTTCAATCTTTACTTTTTGATGCCTGGTAAAACATTAAAAATATAAGCTCTTGACCAAGACATTATTTGTTCGTTCAAAGCGCATTACAGAAAAATTTTGTTGCGAAACTTTTCACTTAAAGACATACAAAATAATATTTGTCACACGGATCTGCTTAAACAAATAATTGTGGTTAATTCACTGCCAATCGTCATTGAAGCTTGTCAATCTGTCATTAAAAAAAACAGTAAAAAAATTGTTTTTGAAAAGCATTTTAAATCTGGACCCGTAATGCAACAGCTGAAGTTGTTTCTTTTAGTGCAAAAATAAACTTGCAAGCAGAAAATGATAAAATTGACTTATCAACAAACTTGATTGATATTGTTAAGAATGATGAGCTAATCACCGAAATTTGTGCGGCACTAGATAAGGAAAAC